>NW_021025237.1:1770966-1809703 GCF_004153795.1 Camellia sinensis
CGGCAAGCCTCCGGTACAAACAAACGGTCTCAGTATCTCACACTCTGGTCGGGATACACCGTCAAACCCGAGAGGCTCAACAATGGTGATTTTGGAAAAGTAAGAGAGAGAAGAGAAAGTGAAAAAGTGATTTGAAAAGTCACAATTTCGGGACTTAAACCCAGTCTTCCGCTCGAGCGTAAAACACCCCGCTCGAGCGGCCACTCACAGACTTCCGCTTGAGCGGCCAACCTCCCGCTCGAGCGCAGAATGCACTCGCTCAGCGCTTTTGCAGAACCAGGCCTCCGCTCGAGCTCCCAACCCTACGCTCGAGCTCACAACACTGTACAACAAGATACTGGATGGATGTATTCCCCGCTCGAGCGCCAACACCTCCGCTCGAGCGTACAGGCCAAAAATCTGGGCAACTAGTTTTGGTTTCTAAACTCAACCAACCTGTAACAAACCCGCCCAACACATCCTATAACTCAAATACAAAGTAAGAAAGGATGTAAACAAGATAATAAACAACTACCAACATCCACGGACACATGTCCGGATCACGGTATAACAAGGGTAAACCCGGGATCGCTATAACATAAATCTATATTATTTTTATTTTATTATTAAATATATTCCATTCAAAGTTATAATATGTTTTATGTGCGTTTAAATATTATCTCTAAAATATATTAGGGGTTAAAAAACTAAAAATGTAATGGAGAAGGAATGTACCTGTAGATCCCTCTCAACAATTCCACTTTCGCAGAGCACTAAGCGAAATGAATTAAAGAGATATATATTAAATAAATAAATCAATCAACAAAGTCATGGGTATTTTTAGAGAAATGCTAGACTCACATTTTTTTAATCTATAAATTCACTTATAAAGATATGATAAGGGGATTATATATTTATTATATCACATATTATAAAAAAATAATAATAAAAAAAATTGATAACCTCAAATATTTTCTAAATTTTTATTTGCAAAAATTATGAAAAATAATTTTTAAAGGGCGAAATAGTTATATCATTACCTATCAAACTGACATGAGGGTCAGACTGTTGCGGGTGGAATTGTTACCCAATTATAAAATTTATGGAAATAATGTATAATAATATCAAAATTATAAAATTAATTATATTTCTGTCATTAGTCAAGAAAGTCAATCTTTGGACCTTATATACATTGACCATTTCCATCAAATAAGTAAAAAAATAATATAATATGGGTTGAGTTTAATTTGAATAATTAATTAGGTACATGGGTCCACGATCTCATTTTAATAATTTAAATAATTAATTTTGTAAGGCTTTCTGTATATATTATTCGTAAAAAATTAGATAACAACAGTCATTTCATTTTATCATGTCCGTCTGCTTTAAAAAAAATGGATGAATTACTTTTAAAAACATATTTGTCGTTATTTTTTTAGAGATAAAATTAAACAATTATGATTATTAGATTGGTGTCATTTTTTTTCATGAATGATATACACAAAAAACCTTATAAAATGAACAATTAAAATTATTAAAATGGAATCTATAATAGACCTCATGAGTTCGAACATGACCTCATCGGCATGCAATGTCTAGAAGCCATGGATTCAACAAAAAATCCTCACCAGAAGAAGTCAGCTATTGAGTGGGAATGCCATCGTCTTCTTCTATCATTTGATAAAGTATGGCAACTGATCTATCAGTCAACAATGAAGAGCTTGGGAGATCCTCGGCAGGTCCCCTGTTTGGTAATAGGTTTAGATCCATATTTGTCTGTGCTTTGAAAACCTTATCAAAACACAAATGATCTGTTCTCTAAATAAACTTAATCCATTAATCAATTGCATATCTACAATTGCTAATGCACCTTTTTTATTAGCTTTTAACTTAATTAGGAATAGTTATTTTTTATCCTTCTTGGAATGATCATTTTGTTATGATGATCAATGATAATTCTATTTATAACGTAATTTTTTTACTTTATTTTTATAAGCCAAACATGAAAATAAACATTATGATAGAATAATCATTTTATATTCTATAAACCAATTAATAAAAAAAAAGCGGCCAATTAAATTTAAAAAAATAGATATTTTCTATAGATCATGTGTAGACTAGACAGTCTAATTGGGTCTCTAATGATTCAATCCGTTCCTTTTGCAAGTCTCTATATATAGATTATATATGGGGAAAAAAAATATATTCAATAAATGAAGTTATATGTTTCTTTAAAAAAAAAAACTTTAAGGATGATTTTTAAAAGAGATCATCTATTTTTTAAAGGAAAAATGCAACAAAATAATATAACTACAATTATTGGATCAATATGATTTTTTTTTTATTTTATAAATGATTTACACAAAGAAAATTATGAATGAATAGATTGGATTATCAAAGTAAGATTGGGCTGAGCCCAACAATATTGTCTAGTCTACAAGCCCTATTTAATTAAAAACGGTGGTGTTAAATTAACTTAGTTACTAATTAAAAATAGTGATGTTAAATTAACTTAGTTACTTGAACTCAACTTATATTCAATTTGTCAAAAATTTGTTCGAGATCAACTCTATAAATAAGTCAAGTTTGAATATATTTTGAATTTTGTTAAGTTTTAACTAAATTTAAACAATTCAATACTCAACTTGATTTTACTCAGCTCGTGTACAACAAACACAATTTGCAAGACATAAGCTAAAAGGAAAATGAGTGAGAGCACTAATTAGTGCTATCACTAATGATGTGGCAGTGGGTCTCACCCACTGTCACAGTGCTGTTGTGTCTTTTTTTTTTTTTTTTTGTTTAAATGCATGCCAACTCATTAGTACTGGTTTAGAGTATCACTTTTAGTAGTCTCTATCATTGCTAAAGCTAAAAAGAGTCATCCAAATGAGTGCAAGACATATATATATATATATATTAGATGGGTTACAAACTCAAAGTTGATTAAAAATTTTCATCTAAACCGAAACTAGAAAATGAACCAAAAAGGATTTGCCTGATAGAGAGACTTACAGATGAAACTCAAAATGTTAAATAAGGCTGGTGTGATAGCTGGGGAGGGAGCTCCCGAGTAATTTATATAAATTTTGCTTCATTGAACAATTCTTCAATTTCTGTTTTCCAATGTTTGCTTCATTGAACATTTTTTTTTTTAGATATTTGTTTATGAGGTTGGTTAGTGCCTATATTGACTTTAATTTCTTCTTGTTGAATTTAATTGTTCATGAGTTCGTATTTGGGGATGAACTTCTTCTTTTTTGACATTACCAAGTGTTCGATTCTATGTTCAAGTGAGAAATTTATCATTGTTCATGGGTTTGTGTTTTGGGATGAAGTTCTTCTTTTTTGACATTTTTTTTTATAATTCCTGCCCGCCAATTGTTTGATTCTATGTTAAATTTATTGGAAACATTGGATCATTGGATGACGAGGCTAAGTACTTCCCGTTGTGTGAAAATCGCAAGAACCAGACTTCATCACAGTGTTCTTGTAATCGCTGTCATAAGAAGTAACAAAAATAAGCAATGAACTCCAAGGGATAGATGAAGCCATATTTCAAATCAATAAACTATGTAATCAGGAAAAAAATAATAATAATAAAATTCAGAGACCTCTTTGTGGTGTTTCTCCAGCAAGCCAATGTTGAAGCAGTGTTATTTGTTTGTTGGCTTATTTGCCTCTGAAAGAGTTCCCCATGTGCTGCAAGACAAAAACAGTGAATCGGTGTAGAAAATGATCTATATATATACTCTTTGCGGTTTGGATTTCACCATGTCTTGGAAACCAGAGAATCTGGCATGTGAGTTTGCCCTTGGATTTGTTCAATTTCTTACTGTTTGTTTGAGTGTTGTATCTTCCTTTATTCTGCAGTTTGCATTTGTGTTGAACTATGTATGCTTTTTTTCTTTCATAGATCAGCTGCCAATCCAAACAAGCTGGTATGTTATTTTTTTTGTTTGCAGTTTCTTTGTCTTCTATGGAGATGTCAATACTTGATTTCTATGCTTCTGTATTACATTGACGTTTGTTAGTGCATAGACAAATTATGCATACCATATGCTTGACAATATGGCTGACTAAGCCCAACCAAGTTTGGCAAAGCAAAAAATTAATGGATTTCCATAATTCAATAGTTGATTATTTTGATGGAGAAAGTAACAAAATTTGTGATTCCTTATTAAATTTCAATATATTCAGAAATTATAGACAAAATCATCTGCGTTATTGGTGTAGGAAAACACCAAACTGGTTTTTCCATTCCCATGTAACAAAGTGATACCTGCGAAAGGCTTAAAATGTAAGAACCTTACGTACTAAAGTCGGGATTTTGGTACTCTCTCATGTTCCAAAGTAAGTTATAATATCATAGTTCAGTTGGGCTCTAATAACTTTTGTGAATCTTCCCAGTTCTCCTATTCCTCTTTTTTTTCTTTTTTTCTTTTTTGACAACAATCCATATCAATGGTATATTTTTCGATTCAATCAAAGGAATAAAGACAGTCAGAAAAAAAGTACAACATTTGAAAGCTCACAACACGGAAGTAGAAATATTTAGTGTGAAACAAATCATTAAGAAAAACTTGAGTGACTATGCATAGTGTCACGGCCTTGGTTTTTCCAAGCCAACCGTGCGGCCTTAAATGCTTATATACGCCTTGCTTGCACCTAAGAAAGCCTTCTCTGGAAGAGAGCTTGGAGAAGTTTGCACACACAAGAGAGACTTTAGAAAATTTAGAGAGAACTCTTGGAGAATGCTAGCTTTGTGTTGGGCTTAATGTGTAAACGAGTTAGTACTCTTTTGTTGTAACCAAGTGTTAACTTGGAAAGCTGTAAGCCCGTAGGGCATTTTGTTTTGATGTTAACATGTGATACTTATGTAATGGAATTCTAATGAATAAAAGAATGTGGTTAGTTTATATGTAAATGCATGTCTTATCTAATGGGTTTAATGTTGTTATTTTGAGGGCGTTACATAGATGCTTATGCACGCCTTGCTTGCACCTAAGTAAGCCTTCTCTGGAAGAGAGCTTGGAGAAGTTCGCACACACAAGAGAGACTTTAGAGAATTTAGAGAGAACTCTTGGAGAATGCTAGCTTTGTATTGCTTGAATGCTAGTGATTACACTTGGTCACTTGGGTGGTTTGGGCAAATGAGGCCCTCCCCTTTATATAGCTTTACAAAGATTATTCTAGAACTACAAGTATGGAGAGTGTTCTAGACACTTCCTCCTACTACATCTTAGTAGATTATTCCAGAACTATTCTAGAATATACATATCTAGAAGGATCTACATATATCTGCAATTATGTACAAGTATCTACAAAACTCTGGAGAGTTCTAAAATCTTCCAGTAATCTCTAGAGCCTCCTGGGTCTTTGTTAGTGAGGGACAACTTCAAAATTTGTCAGCCTGTGACAATAGCCACCAACAGAAACTATGCCATCTCTAAACTAATAAGATGGACACTCAGATATTTCATTTCAATCATAATAAAAATACGAGTCAAATAGGCATATGTTTTATTGAAAATCACTACTATAATTTACTACATGTACTCGTGTAGGAGGTGTACACAGATTGAATTGATTTGATTTTAGAGTAAACCAAAAACCAAATTGTAGAAACCAGTTCCTAAAAAATTAGAACAGTAACCTATGAACTATGTTACCTAGAACACGGATCGTTCCGGTACATGGAACAAAAACAGGAACGTGGTACGCCACATATGCTAAAATGTGATACGATAGGAGTAGGTTTATATATATATTACACTTAAGAATTTAAGTTATTTGTAGAGTAATTTTCTTTTAACTCTTAGGTATCTAATAAATTTTATTGTTTTTTTAATGTAGCCAATCATTTTTTTGAAAATTATGACCCATTTTTTTTATATATTTTTCTCTTGTCAAAACTTAACTCACCTTAGATTTTAGTTCATATATTTGATTTTTTTTCCTCCTAAAGTAACATTTAAGGAAATATATTGGAAAAAACTTTTTGAAACAGAAGTGTATCATGTTTCATAACATGCGTACCAACAGACAAATAACTAAACACAAAAAATGAAAAAACACAGAGGAAATTGAATCTCATACGAACATTTATTTATTTTCCCAAAGAAAAGAAAAAAAAAATTGAAATCTTGTGTCAAAAACATTAAACCCCCATCCAATCCGTCGATGCCATACTTGATAGGAAAATGGTTATGAGATTTAGCTCTATCAAGTATAATGAGTAGAATGCTCACAAAATTGAGATCCTATCAATCAGTTATTCAACTTGATGGTGTATGCTCACAAAATTAAGATAAACTCACAAAGGTAATGAAGAAATAATATTTTTAACTTCGGATGCATTCTTGAGTTAGTTCTAAAAATTCTTGCTACTGCTATTTTCATATTCTTCGAAATATAATTCCTCATCCCTAAATATTTCAATCCCAATTAATTTTGGAGTCACAAAAGAATAAAGAACGGCACAAAGATGAAGGTGAATTTCGTCTCACTCATGCAAGCTTTGTCTTGCCCGACTCACACTAGTTCGGATATAAGAAAAGGTGACCTATTATAGACATGGCCGTTTATAGGTAAAGAAAACAAAACAAAATATACAAACTGGAAGAAAACAATGTATGTACTGAAGAAAACGAGAAATTTATTTTACATCTTAACCATCTAAAATAATATAGGACAAGAAAACCAAGAACAAAAACAAAAAAAGAGATAAAATAATAACAATTTAAAAAAGAACAATATTCTTTTAGGGAAAAATATCACTAATTATTAATTTTCAGCGATAGTTATAAGTTTTAGTGACAGTTCAAAAAAATATCACTAATTTTCAATTTTTGGCGACAATTTAAAATTTTCATCACAGAAAAACATTACTAATTGTAAATTTTAACAATAATTTATAAAAATCGTGATAATAAATCACTAAATATCAATTTTTAGCAACATATGTAAAAAATCATCATAAAAATTATTTTTAGGAACGATTTTACTAGAACTTATTTTCAATAGGATTTGATGTGAATTAAGTCCAACTATTAAGACTTATTGATAATTTATCCTAAAAATAAATATAAAAAAATGAATGAAATTCTAGCTAATTGATTAATATTTCTATAACAATTTTCACGAATATGCAGTGGATTGCCAAGGTCGGCCTTGAGATTTAGGGAGCCTAAGGTGAATTTTGGAAATGAGACCTTTCTTATGTTAAAAGAAAAAAAACAAAAATCATGGATAAAACGATAAGTTACAAATTTTTTATTTATTTGTAGCCACAAAAAAATTTACTTGCACATATAATCATTAAAATTATAAGCAAAACAATTTAATGAAACAAAATTAGGGCAAAAAAATTAGGAAAAAATTATTCAATTAAAATTAACAAAGATCTAGGTAAAAAAATTAAGGCAAAATTATTAATTCCACTAAAATCTAATAGATAAAGAAGGTAAAAAAAAAAAGAAAAAAAAAATTAGGGTGCATATATTGTATGTATTGTTCTTCTTGGGCCCAAACGCTTTTTTTTAATATATATTTTCATTTTAATAAATATGGGCCAAACTACACTTATAAATAAATATGGGCTAAATCATATATGGACCCAATAAAATATTTTGAGGCCCTTTAAATTGATCCTAAAAAAAAAAAAAACGCTGGGCCTATAACATTTTACTAAATTTGGGGACCTTATTTTTGAGCCAAAATTTTGAGGTGTAAGGCACAGGCCTTACTGGCCTTAGGCCAGGGCCAGCCCTATGGATTGCCATTCTATGATGAGGCCAATAAACAAATTGCTGAAAGTTGTAATTGTAACCAGAAACGGTTTTTTTTTTTTTTTTTTTTCAATACAATCTAGAGATAATTGGTGATAAATCTAATTTAGGAGAGTTTAAGACATTAGGTCCGTGCATTTTTTTATTGGTGAAAGGTTCACCATTTATGAAATAGTTTGGTAAGAAATCATTTTATTTGTTTTGAAGGGTATTTCGTTTCTAATTTTATCCCTTATCTACCTGTTGACTTTGGTTGACTACCTGTTCAAATTTTTTCTTTTATTTGTAATATCTTTCCAAATTTTATTATGTGTTCAATTTTAGCAAATTTTATCTGTTGGAATTCAAATTTATTTATATGTTTAAACTCTATGATACTATCTGTTTATATGCGTTTTTCAATCTATTTCATTATATCATCATCATCAACAACAATAACAAACAACAACAATAATAATAACATCATAGATTTGAAATGTATCCAACAATCAACAACAATTAAAATGAAAAAAAAAAATATATATATATATATATATATATATACATTCACACATAGAGAAATGAGAAATTGAACAGATCTGAGGCTTCCTTATCTGTGCAAATCCTACCATCTGTTCAAAATTTGAACAGATCTGCTCAAAATAGATCTGTCTTACCTATCAAATTGTTTTTAATTTGTTACAATCTATGTCATCATCATCATCATTATCAACAACAACAACAACAACAAAAACAACAACATATAGGGGGAAAAATTGAAAAAAAAAATTGTTGAATCAACTAAAAAACAAACAAACAAACAAATAAAAATTTGAACCCTAACAGCACAATAGATCTGAGCTCAAATATTAAATAAATAAATAAATAACAAATCTGAGGCGAATAAGAGAGATCCACAGAGGAGAGAACTCATAACTACTGCGTCGATCATAAGATTTGAGCTCAAATTGAAGGACTGATTTTGATCTTTTGATCTTAATTTAGGTTTTGAATCTTCGTGAAGCTTAAACATGTATGTACATGTGACTTCGGCTTTGGCTCCGGCTCTGTAGTCGAAGCCCGATGTTGTTCAATCACCGATGAGCTGAAAGGTGGTAGAGGAGGAGGAAAAGAAAGGACGATGAAGGAGACAGATCGGCGCAGAAGAAAGAGATAGAGAGAGAGAAAATAGTGGCGATAGAGGTGGTGTTCGCAGCAGTTTATGGTGGCAGAGAAGGAGGGGATGGCGTCGAAGGCGGAAGAGAGAGAGAGAATAAGAGGTGATCTGCAGGGAAGGAGAGAGAGACGGCGATCTATGGCGGAGGGGGCAGAGAAAAGAGAGAGAGAGAGAGAGAGAGAGAGAGAGAGAGAAAGTGTATGTATGTGTGTGTGTGTGTATGTACGATTGTTATGGTTTTGAGACATATAATATATATACATATATATATATATATATATATATGAACTTGTCCTTTTGGACAAACTGATTGAGCACCTGGACCTCTCGCCTTACAAAATTACAATTTAGATTTATGAACCGAGTGCCCTAGAATCTATCTCAAGAAGTACATAGCTATTATGAAGATACATAATATACTAAAGGGTCTAGCTTCCCTCCAGTTTGATCGAATTAGAGGGTTCTGTTGGGCCCGTGAAGGCCTATTATGAGTCCCGTTTCAATAATTTGAACCGTCAATATGTAGAACTCATCGAGTACTATATGCTTGTGAAAAATCACGTTGATCGGATATTGATAGCTATGTGATCAAATCAGATTTCTGTCAACCGTTTATTTTTTCATCGGTAATTTTTTTTTTATACAAAACTGATTTGATCACGTAGTTATTGATATCCGATCAACGTAATTTTTTGTAGGAATATAGTACTCAACGACTTCTACATATTAAACTATTCGGATTATCGAAACATGACCCGTGGTGGGTTTCCACTGGCCCAACAGCACCCTCTAGTCCAATCACGGACTAGAGGGAATCCAAACCCTATACTAAAAATATAAAAAGGGTGAAGTACTAATAAATATCAAAATGTGATCTTGTGAACTATTTAGTCTTTCTTTTTTTCTCATGAACACAAAAGTCCCATTAAAGTGAAAATTATACAAAATGATAGTCACTTACATGCTTGGATTTAATTTTTGAGGAAAAGTGAATTTCTCCAAATGTGAAATTACACATTTGGACAATTCGCATTATAAAGGTTTTAGATTTTTTCTCATTTTAAAACAAATCTCACATTACAAATAAGAATGTAACACTTCAATGTAATACACTAAACAAATTCTTAGTGTATTTTTCCCAAACGTAACAACATAACACAAAAATATTCTTTAACGTACTTTTTCCAAGCGTAACACTCTAATGTAATACACAAAAAAACTCATTAATGTGTTTTTTTCCAAACGTAACACTCCAATCAATGTAAACCTAAACGTAACACTCTAATATAATACATTCTAATGTAACATAACAAAAACACTAAAAAACTCATTAGTGTAATTTTTTCAAATGTAACACTCATAGTTTGAAATTATACATTTGCCCAAAACTTACTAAGAAATTTTTGTATTTCTTTTGAAATGGTTTGAAGAATCTTACATCTTTTTAGAATGGTTTAAAGAATCTTACATCATTTCTTTTTTAGTGTTACATTTTGAAAAAGTACACTAAAGAGTTTTTTTGGGTATTGTATTGGAGTGTTATATTAAGGAATTTTTTTGGAGTATTACATTAGAGTGTTACGTTTGGAAAAAGTACACGAATGAGTTCTTTTGTGTGTCATATTGGAGTGTTACGCTTGAGTGTTACATTGGAGTATTATAATTTGAAATTATACATTTGCCCAAAGCTTACTAAAGAGTTTTGTACTCCTTTTGAAATGTTTAAAAAATCCCATATCTTTTTAGAATGTTTAAAAAATTTCATATTTCAAATCATTTTTGTACTCATTTTGTAATGTCTGAAGAGTCTCACATTTCAAGTCATTCCAAATAAAAAAGATTCCCATATAGAAATTTATCCCAAATTTGATTCCTATAGGTTATGTATCTTACCTTTCTAGCACAAAAGAAAGAAATATATATATATATATATATATATATATATATATAAAAATAAGAGTATAACCGTAAATCTAATTTCTGAATAATATATTAAATCTACCTTTTCAAAATTAATAGAACTAATTGGTTTATAAGAAAATTCTTGCGACTAAATGGATCACCATTCTTCAAGATGAGATTTATAAATAAATTTTTCATATAAAAATAGTTATAAAATATGTCTCACATGTTTTTTCCCATCCTCTTGATTTTTGTAGCTGATATGATATTCTTGTTCTTGTATCGTTGCGGTGTTGACTTGGATTTCTCAATCTCATCTATGTTGTTCTACATTTTAGATGCTATTGACAAACAGTTTCAAGCAAATAATAGTTACATTTGAGAAGTTGGTAATAAACAAATTATAATGAGATAGAAAATCATATTGTTCTATTATAACGAACTAAATTAGAAATGAAAAATGTAAAAGTTTTTTAAAAATATACAAATCATTCCAAGAAATTGTCCTCATTATGATGAAAAAACATGGTTACCTGACACCATCTGGCATAAAAACTATCACTAAAATATTGATTCTTCAATATGAAAATTGTTCACCTAAATAGTTGCTTTATACATGTTTTTTTTTTTTTTTTTAATATTAGCCGAGCCTTTTCAAATAATACATTGCATTTGTTTGTATTAATAGCTGCATAATCCAATAAGTACATCAAATTACAACAATTTTCTGACAAAACAATGTTACTATAATAACATTAAGGGCATTGTATAAGCAATGTCTATGCTGAAAATTTGTTAAATTACCTAACTCATTTTTAAAATACAGATTATTTAGCTAACATAAATCAACTGGGGAAATTAATGTATTCTCATTGGTGTCACTAACTAATATTGTCTACTATTACTCTTCATTGAGCTATAAGTGTCTGACAAGAAAAATAAAATACTTCTTTCAAATAAACAAATTTTCCAAATGATCAGATTCATGCATGATCATCATTATACAAGTACAATCTTATTATCAAATCATACATAAATCCAAGGCACAACAAATCAGTTAATCAAATTCACTCCCAAAAATTTTAAACACTCGTAATAAACAAAATCCCTATTGAAGGCGAAGGGGTAAATGGTAGTTCTGATTATTAGAGCAACTTAATAAGAAAGAGGTTTGTTTTGACAATAATCCATATCAATGATATATTTTTCGATTCAATCAAAAGAAAAAAATATACAACCTTTGAAAACTCACAACACCAAAATAGAAAACAAATCATTAAGAAAGACTTGAATGACTATGCATAGCCACCAACGGAAACTATGCCATCTCTAAACTAATAAAATGGCCACTAAAAATATTTCATTTCAATCATAATAAAAATACAATCAGTCAAATAAGCATGTATTTTATTGAAAACCACTACTATAATTTACTACATGTACTCAAGTAAGGGGTGACCTTGTCGGACTCAAAAACCATGCGAAAACCATGTTTACTAAGAAGAGACCCTGAGACAAGATTCTTACGAATGTCCGGAACATACAGGACTTCGTTCAAGGTCAGCTCCTTTCCTGACGTCAACTTCAGGACCACCTTTCTTTTCCCCTCAACAATCGAGGTAGCAGAGTTTACCATAAACAACTTCTCACCGTTTGTAACCGGTTCGAAAGTTGTAAACAGCTTCTGCTCAGAGCAATTGTGGCGTGTAGCCCCAGTATCAATCCACCATTCTCTTGGGTTTGAACCCACCAGATTCACCTTAGAGACAACGGCAGACAAGTGCATATCATCCTCCTCATGGGAGTGCTCTTGTAAGTCTGCCATATGAGCACGAGGTTTGGTCTTGTATGGCTTCTTCTGCTTGCGGCAGTCACTAGCCCGATGCTCCTCGTTACCACAGTTATAACACTCCCCAAAGAACTGATAACCTGGTTCCTGCGGCTTGTAAGCCGACTTCTTTGCAACACCACCCTTTGGCCCCAGCTTAGAGCTCTTGTTCATAGGGGGCTTCTTCCTTATCCCAGAAGATTTTCCATGCTCAACGACATTGGCCTTTACTGAGGAGGTACTCCCTCCTTTCTTTCTATTATCCTCCTCAATCCGGAGTCGGACAACCAGCTCTTCAACTGACATTTCCTTGCACTTGTGCTTCAAGTAATTCTTGAAATTCTTCCAACCATTGGGAAGTTTCTCAATGATCACAGCAACTTGGAATGACTCGTTCAAAGGCATCCCCTCAGTATGAATATCATGGAAAATCACTTGGAACTCCTAGACTTGGCTTATCACAGTTTTAGAATCTACCATTTTAAAATCAAGGAACCGGCCAACCACAAATTTCTTTACCCCAGCATCCTCAGTCCTGTACTTTTTGTCCAGAGATTCCCATAATTCTTTTGCTGAGCTCTTGGAACAAAACACACTATAGAGTGAGTCTGCCAAGCTGTTGAACACATAGTTCCGGCAAAGATAGTTTGTCTGCTTCCATGTGTCAAGCGCCATGACTTTCTGCCTGTTAGGCTCATTCTCTGCCACGGCTGGAGGATCCTCGCTCAGAACCTTGGCAAGGTTAAGCGTGGTCAAGTAAAACAGCATCTTTTACTGCCATCTCTTAAAATTTTTCCCAGCAAATTTTTCTGGGCGCTCATGGTGACTAAGCGGTCCTCCCGGAACAGCCGGAGTAACACTAGGGTTGACCACAGAGGTCACAGCAGTAGGGGCTGGTAATCCAGTTGCCCCAGGGTTCAAATCCCCACCAACATTAGCAGTAGCAGCAGCATCAGTGATAGTTGCCATTTTCTGAAAATTACACCAGAATATCACTTCTGTGTTTTCAGAAATTAAACGTAACCCTTAGAAAATCCCTTAGAAGAAAAATTAATTCAAAAATTAGTCTCACCACAAAACCTAGAATCGAACATGGTTAAGAAAGTTCCCAAGAAGACTGGAGGGGTCACATCGGTCCCACTTAAAACCCAGTTAACCTTTTGGCAAAACTTTTAAGAGCATGTTGACTCCTAGTCCGTGATAAACAATTTTAAGAATTAAATTTTCTTAGGGATGAACTAGGTTAAAACAAACCAAGGTCCAAAATTTTTACAAGCAATGTAAAAAGATTGCTACAAAAATATAAGCAAATGAAACTTGCTACTACAAATTGGTAAACAAACCAACTACATCTCAAGCAAACATGCTTCAAACATTTAAATAAAATAGCCAATCCATAAGGATTCTATTTAGTCCATAAGCCTTTCTACGCTTAGGTATTCCTATTCAACACAAAAGTTAGTAGTCCAAACATTTTTGTTTTTACATCCCAAATACTATTCATTTGGTTTTATATTTGTTTATCGCATTGGTATCCCTACAAAGAAAGTTAGTAGCAAACCACAACAAAATACAAACAAATAATCTAAAAAATTTAATAAATTAAATGAAACCATCTAGCCAACTTTTAATTATATAAGTAACCAATGCATTAAAATGCCAATTAAATTAAAACTTTAAAATAAAGTTCTATACTCATGGGTTATGAATGAAACTAATTCATAATAAACATTTAAACTATTAACTCCAAATAAATAAGTTAAATTCAAAGTTAATGCACCCAATTAAATAATTCAGATTAATGCTCCCAATTAGATAATTTAGATTAATGCACCTAATTAAATAATTCACATGAATGCACCCAATTAAATAATTTAGATTAATGCTCCCAATTAGATAATTTAGATTAACAAAAATGCTAGAGGTCCCAAAAATTCTACTAAAAGTTTTACCAAATGTCTCACATGGGTGTGGGATCCACATGGGACCCACATTGTGTGGGTCCCACATCCATGTGAGACATTTGGTAAAACTTTTGGTAGAATATTTGGGGTCTCTAGCATTACTCTTAGATTAATGCACATAATTAAATAATTCACATTAATGCACCCAATTAGATAATTCTCTTTTGATGGTATGACGGACCTAGTCGACCACTTGGAAACCTACAGGACCCTCATGATCCTCCATGCTTTCACTGACGAAATCATGTGCCGGGCTTTTCCCGTGAGCAAGTTTATCTGCACATTTATTCCCTTCTCTCAAAGTGTGCTTAAGAGTGCTCTTGCTCCTAGTTAGCAGGAATTTGGTGTCTTCAATCAGTGCTTTGTAGGGGGAGTTGTGGCTTGCTCCATTCTGAATTTGGTTTATGGCCATTTCAGAGTCTGATTCAATCTCCACCTTCATGGTGCCTTTCTGGGAGAGGATGGTTAGCCCTTTATAAATTGCCTATAGCTCTATTTATAGGCTTGTGCTGTTGCCTAGCTTGCCATATCCAAATTCTAGTTTCATTTTCTCTTGAGCATCCATCAGTATTGAGTTTGCGCTTACCTGCATTGGGAAAACTCTAGCTAATTAATCTAGTTTAACTGTGATTAGAGTGTAAGGGAAACTGAAAAGCTTCTTGGATCTCATTAGCATAGTCCAAGATGCTTTTTTAACTCCCTTGAATGGGTTGAATGATATTTTCAAAAACCATTTTGTTGCGATCTTTCCAAATTCGCCAAAGTGTTACAATGAAAACAAGGTTCCAATTTTTATTCAAAAATGTGTTTTTGTTTTTCATATTAGAAATAACCCATTCAGTAAGAGGTTTTCCAGTTCCATCCTCCCACAATTTTTCATTTTTAAGCATAACCCGTACTTCCTTTGCTTTCACACAACTCCTCAAGAGGTGATTCATATCCTCACTAAAAGTTCCACACTTGGGGCACAGGTCATTAGGAACAATATTTCTAGCAAGTCTCAAATGATTGGTTTGTAGTCTCTCTTGCAAGATCAGGCACATGAAGCTTCTAAGTTATTTAGGGGTTTTGATTTTCCATATCTAGGTCCAGTCAGTGCCATCTTTTTCTTGTTGAGCAATAATTTTGTAGGCATCTACAGTTGAGAATTTACCACTGCAAGATCCATTCCAATGAGGTGAGTCATTATAAGTGACATATCTTGGTCTGTGGGTTTTCATGATTTCCTATTTGTCATAGGGGTGAGGGCAGTTTTCCACAGAACTTAAGCCACAATTTCCCTCATCATCCAATATCTTACTGACAGTGTCACCCTCATTTATAGGATTGTTCCGTGGCTTAATTAGGGGTTGTTTGCCACACCACCACTCATTCCACGAGGACACTTGTTCCCCATTACCAACGGTCCGTTTCACTCGTTGTCTTAGAATGTCTTTGTACTTAACAATGTTTCTCTAAATATGAGAAGCTCTTCTTTTACTTGGCTAATCATAAATGATGTTTTTACTAAGTTTTTTAGCTTGAAGCACGATATATCAAAGTTTGCCCTTTTCACTAAGAATTTTCCAACCAAGTTTAGTCCACTGGGCAACTATGAAGCGCCGACACTTCAAAACAAGTGCCGTATCTGTGTCGGACACACGGACACTTCAGGGACACACGGACACTTTGGAGACACGTATGGGACACACCACATGGCGTGCTCCTTTATTTAATTAATTTATTTTCAGGGGACAGACTGGAGACACTTTGGGGACACATGAGGGACATGTCAAGTTGTCTTTTCCCTATTTTATTTAGTACTTTTGATAAATGTTGAATGTTTATTTATTTTTATTCGATTCAATTCATAAAAAAAGATATAAACTACAAGTGTTAATTTAAAAGTGTTTTTAAATAATAATAATAATAATAATAAAAGACTTAGAATATATTTTTACTAATATTGATTTTTTGTGAATGTAAAATGCCAATAAATATGGGCTACAAAACATTAAAACACTCATAATTAATTGAACAATGCTCGCTTGCACCATTTATAATCAAATCATTACACTTACTGTAAAGATTATAGAGAACATATAGACTAATCAGAAAATTGTTACATGTAGTTGCACAACTTGTCATAAAGCATCATTATTGCAAGAATTTATAAATAATGCATATTAAATATGCAATCCAAACATAAGAACCTTTTACATATTCACAAACTTGCTTGATAGTGTCCCCTTCAATCCATTGATGAATATTGGTACACTTGCAATCTTTTATTTATTTATTTTTTTTTTTACAAGCATAGAAAATAAGAGAGTGGCAGTCATGTAGCCATAAATTTCTCTTGCTTTATGGGTTACATAAATCAAAGAGTCAGAATTTGCAAGTTTTAATCTCAAAATCCAGGAGGTTAGTATTTTGAATGTTTTGTTCATAAATGAAATGGAACGTAAATAATGAAGTGAATTATTTATTTGGGTAGGAAAACTACTCATTCAATAGTAGAGATACACATCCCAAATCTAACAAACAAGTTTTGATATCTTTCAGAGAATTTTTCCAATAAACACGAGCTAGTGCAAGCAAGAAACTATGAGTTTGTTTCTTTCCTAGTTACTTGCAAAGAACACCACATTTCAACTACTCACTCTGTTTCAAAATATTAGTCCCTTATTTTATTTTTTATTGTCTCAAAATATTAGTCCATTTTCAAAAATTAAGAACTAAAATAATATAAATTTCTTATTTTGCCATTCTTTTAAATTAATTAACAACACAAAAAATACAATTATGACAATTGATATTTTCAAGAAAAATATCCTATCAAAAGGTTTTTCGAAAAATTAATATTTTTAAAATGTAATAATTGTACTATTAAAAAAAATTAAATTTTCTAAAAAATATTATTATTTTGGAATGGAAGAAGTATAATTTTTGTTAGTGTGCGCGAAAATGAAGTCAACTACAGCAACAAGCTTTTATATCTTATCTAGGTAAATATGAGAGCAGTGACTGAAACCAAAATATAACAAGGATAAACTACCAATAGGTCTTAATAGTTGGACTTAATACCCATCAAATCCTATTGAAAATAAATCTTGGTAAAATTGTCGCTAAAAATAATTTTTTTGTGACAATTTTTCATATATGTCGCTAAAAATTGATAATTAGTGACTTTTTTGTCATGATTTTTATAAATTGTAGCCAAAACTTACAATTAGTGATGTTTTTTTATGATAAATTTTTTCTATAGGACTTATTAGATAATAAGTCCACTTATTAGGACCTATACGTAAGTACCTCATATAACAATCCATTTTTGGCAAAAAAATCAGTACTTAAAAATCAAATGAACCTCAAGGAGTACTTTCCTCACAAAGGATCCTTGTTTTACAATATTTTAATTTTTAAACACTACTTGTTTCTACAACAGTACAATTTCAATGAGTACATGTTAAATTAATGATTATACAGCTACAAATTTTTTTAAAAAATAAGTAAATCACACATTATAAAGTATAACACCTCTAGGTACTATATAAGAATACATAATTTATCACAACAATGGTCTAATAATGTGAGTTCTAGCTAAGAGAGGTGAAATTCTTAGGCCATGTAGTCTCCGGGGAAGGGTGTCTGTTGATACATCCAAGATAGAGGCAGTGCAGGATTGGGCACAGCCTAAGAGTGTTTTTGAGATCTGCAGTTTTCTGGGATTAGCTGGGTATTACCGCCGGTTTATGAAAGATTTCTCCAGGATAGCTTCGCCGTTGACTAGATTGACACGGAAAGGGATCAAGTTTGTATGGAGTGGGACTTGTGAAAAGTCATTCCAGGATTTGAAAGTTAGACTTACCACCGCTCCGGTTTTGATTTTTCCGAAGAGAGGTTCGGGTTATGCGGTTTATTGTGATGCCTCACAAGAGGGTTTGGGTTGTGTGTTGATGCAAGAGGGAAAAGTAGTAGCCTATAGCTCGCGGCAGTTGAAAATACACAAGAGAAATTAACCTACCCATAACCTAAAGTTAGCAGCTGTGATTTTTGCCTTGAAGATTTGGAGGCACTACCTTTATGGCGAAATGTTCGAGCTGTTCTCGGATCATGAGAGTTTAAAGTATCTGTTTACACAGAGAGACTTGAATTTGAGGTAGAGAAGATGGATGGAGTTCATTGAGGATTACGATTTTGAGTTACACTATCACCCGAGAAAGGCCAATGTTGTGGCCGATGCCCTTAGTAGGAAATCCATTAGTGATGTAGCTTGTATAGCCATCCAGGAGTGGGAAATGTTGGGTGCACTTGGCGAGTTTGATTTGCTTCTGGGTGAATCTGTTAAGTCTGCGGCTTTGTTTTCTGTAGTTATGCAGCCTACACTTGCGAATCGAGTGTTAGAGGCACAGAGAGGTGACCTTGAGATAGAATCCCTCCGGGAAAAGATCTTTAGTAGGAAGGCTGAGAAGGGTTTGGTTGTGTATCCCAACCTGAGTGTGAGATACCGAGACCGTTTGTTTATGGCGGAGTCTTGACGAGAGGAGGTACTCCGAGAGTTTCACCATTCATGCCTTGCGGTGCATCCGAGAGGCACTAAGATGTATCATGATCTGGGTCGCCAGTTTTGGTGGCAGGGTATGAAGAAAGATGTGGCAGTTTTTGTGTCTAAGTGCCTTGTTAGCAAGTGAAGGCCGAACATCAGAGGCCAACGGGTTTGTTGCAACCCTTGCTTGTTGCCGAGTGGAAGTGGGAGCATATCACTATGGACTTCGTTGTAGGTCTTCCGAGGACTCAGCGGGGTAGTGATGCCATTTGGGTGGTTGTAGACCGGTTGACTAATTCGGCGCACTTTATCCCTATGCGCATGAGAGATTCGGTAGATCATCTTGCCGACTTGTATGTTCGGGATATAGTGAGGTTGCACGGGGTCCCAGTGTCGATCGTCTCAGATAGAGATCTGCGTTTTACTACTAGGTTGTGGCAGAGTTTGCAGAGTGCCTTGGGCACTAGGTTGACCTTTAGCACGGCTTATCACCCTCAGACTGACGAGCAGTCCGAGCGTACTATACAGATCTTTGAGGATATGCTTCGAGGTTATGTCCTTGACTTTAGTGGGTCGTGGGAGAGGCATTTTCCCTTTGTGGAGTTTGCCTACAACAACAGTTTCCAGTCGAGTATCGATATGACACCGTTTGAGGCCTTGTATGGCCGACCATGTAGGTCTCCGGTGTGTTGGGCCGAGGTGGGTGATGCACCTTTGTTGGGCCCGGAGTTGGTTCGGGAGACAACGGAGAAAGTTGAGCTTATCCGTAGGAGGCTTGTTATAGCCCAAAGTCGCCGAAAGAGTTATGCCGACTGTAGGAGGAGGCCTTTGGCATTTGAGGTGGGTGATCACGTCTTCTAAAAATATCACCTAGGCGGGGTTTGATGAGGTTTGGGAAGAGTGGGAAGTTGTCCCCTCGGTTTATTGGTCCTTTTGAGATCCCTGAGAGGATTGGAGAGGTTGCATACCGTTTAGCTTTACCGCCGCAATTGTCTGGGGTACATGACGTGTTTCATGTTAGTATGCTTTAGAAGTACGAGCCAGATCCATTGCATGTATTGGATTGGACCGACTTAGAGGTAAATAAGGATGCCTTGTATGAGGAGAGACCGGTGCGGGTCTTGGATAGGCGGGAACAAGTCTTGCGAGGCAAGACGATACCTTTGGTGAAGGTTTTGTGGAAACATCACGGAGTGGAGGAAGCCACTTGGGAACGTGAGTTAGAGGTTCGTGAGAAATATCCGGACTTGTTCGTTGATATGTAATCATGTATTGGGAATTTTGTTGTATTGATGAACTTTAATAGCATTGAATATGTCTTAAGTTGTAAAACATTGTATATGTTTTGGGTTATGGAAATTGTTGAATATGCCTTGAAAAAAATGGAAGTTTACTTTAACATTGCATTTGTTAATTATGTTCGAAAATGCAAATATATTGTTGGCATTGAATATGTTATAGAATTGTGGAACATGGTATTGGGATTTGTTGAAATTCAAGGAATGCATATTGATAATGCATGTTGTAGCATATGTTGTAACTCGCCTCTTGAAAAGAGATGGGATGGCCGGTAATGAGTCAAGTTGTTGAGTATTGAATTGTAATAATTTTGAGAATTGAGAAATCATATTTTTGAAACCTGTATCTAATTTCGGGGACAAAATTCCTTAAGGGGAGAGGTTATAGCGATCGCGGTTTTCCCTATTCTTGTTTAATTGTATTTAGGACTCGATTCCATAGATGTGTTTTTGCCTTATTCTCATTTCCATCCCTTACTCGTTGTATTTGAGTCTTGGGTTGTGTCTGACAGGTTTCGAACAGGTTGGTTGTGTTCGGAAACCAAAAGTTGATGCCCAGATTTTGGCCTCCACGCTCGAGCGGGGCTTTTGACGCTCGAGCGGACCCTTTTGTTTTTGCTTCTCCACTCGAGCGGGCGTTTTGACGCTCGAGCGTAATTTTCCATCTCTCAGTATTTTGTTCTGCAGGTCGTTGGATGCTCGAGCGTCCATTTTCACGCTCGAGCGGGGACCATTGACTGTAAAACTTCTGGATGTGTGCATCCGGCGCTCGAGCGGCGCTTTTGACGCTCGAGCATAAGTCTGTGTTTGACGCTCGAGTGGGAAATCCCACGCTCAAGCGGACCTGTTTGTATTTCAGTCCGAATTTTGACTTTTTGGATCACTTTTTCGGTACCTCTTCTCTCTCTAACTTTTCAAAACCTCCATTGGAGAGCTCCTTATTCTAAAACTTCAACTTCTCTCTAGGGTTTGATCTAGTTTGAGTGATCTCCTACCTTAGTGTCTTTATAAAAAGTGTAGAGCTTGGCTTGGGCTACATTTCCATCCGAAAATCTTGGGTTTTGGAGCATTTCAAAATTCTTCATCTTCTCCATTTGGTCTCTCCATTTGAGGTAGGGATAACTACTCATTTTTATGAGCTTTAACATAGATATTGGGCACTTTGTATAAATGGTTTGATTTGGCAAAGTTAGGGTTTGAGATTTTAAATATTGAAGAGAGGGGTTTTGTTATTTTGACCAATACATATGTGTTTTGGGTCTTAAAAGATGGTATTGATGTTTATTGTTAATATTTGGACCTTTGGGGTCAATGTTGAGAAAAAGGGGGAAAAAGCCATAATTTATTATTATGAATTAATTTGTATAATTAATTTGAGAAAGTTATGGGAATATGGACTTGGGTTGGAAATAATGAAATTGGCATATTATGAGATTGAATGGTGGAGTTGGATTTATTAATCACCAACCTTTAAAAATATTGATAATTTATCTGTTGGATGTAATTATTATCTGTTTAGAAATAATTGCTTTAGGCTATCGGTGGAGGATAGTCTTGATTGTTGTAGACATTGTATGTTGATTAGGGAAAATTGAAACCAATCACATTGAGTATGACATTGAATATGACGGTTGAAATAATACATCGAATATGTATATTGATGGATCATTGAATATGATAAGTGTTTATATGCATTGTATTGTGTGGGAGGAGATAGGGGATGTACTCCACGATTTGAGAGGAGATAGGGGATGGACTCCTAAATCAGATATTATTTGGGAGGAGATAGGGGATGGACTCCATTGATACAGCAAATCTGTGTATCTATTGTGAAGTATAGAAGTGTTTTAATATGACTTTGATACAACAAATATGTGTATCTAATGTGAAGTATGGGAGTGTTTTGATATGAGTCGTTATCTCATTTGAAATTGAAGTATTGTTGATATGGGATGCAGTCTCATTGAATTGAATTGTTTGGCCAGGTTCTAAGCCATGTTTATGAATTGAATCGGTTAAGTAAAGGAAAGTGGAATGAAACATGGACATATTTGTCATGGAATTGGAATATGTTATAAGTTGGTTTATATGAATTAAACATTTATCAAATGATAATGTTTTAGTTATTGCTCATATTATGTTTAGCATATCTCTACTGGGCGTTGGCTCACCCTATATGGGACATCATTTTCAGGTACAAGTGATATGCCGCCTCCAAGAATGTAGCTTGGGAGGTTTTAGGGGCTGAAGGCTTCCTTTATGTGATTATTTTGTGTATTACATGTAAATCAAGCCAAGGGCTTATTTTGTATTTTGAGTTAGTACTCTCTTTTTGTAACCAAGTGTTGGCTTGGAAAGTTGTAAGCCAGTAGGGCATTTACTTTTGATGTCAACATGTAATGCTCTTGTAATGAATACTCTAATAAATAGAATTATGCTTTACACCCTTAAGTTTATGGATGTCTAGGATGTTTGATTTATGGGTTAATTTTGAGGGCATTACAATTTGTTAACTCTAATTTAACCATGACAATTAAACTCTAATTATTCCATAAATTACGACTTCTAAGAGGAAAGTATGCTCAATTATTTTAAAATTTAACTTTGTGTGTCACTAATATGGAAGCAATTCACTAAAATCTAATTATAATCATAAAAAAAAACTCTAATTATTCCATAATTTATTATTTTTAAATATATATATTTTTCTATTTCAAAATTTAAAATTATGTGTCATTAAATATGATAAAAAATTCAACAGAATCTATATAAAAAAAAATACTCTTGAATGGTCACGTTATCTATGCTATATGTCACGCCCTGTATTTTATTACTCGGATAACATTACCAATATTCATTAATTAAGTCCATTTACAAATAATATTTCATCTTTGGATAAAATAATGAATAATTAAATATACATATTCCTTCTCGTTATACAGCAATGACATTTACATACAAATAAAAGAAATGCCCTGAGACTTACAAAAAAGAGAGGACACTACTCTTTATAAATAAAAAAAAATTAGCACTCAGCCAAACAACAAATAAAGTAATACAATCCATCACTACATTACACTTATGAAATTGTAAAACCCATTGTTTGATCTTCAAATCCGAAAAGCATTCCCTATACACATGTGTAGGCAGGGGGTGAGCAACCGCTAGCTCACCAAGCAATCTCATATTAAAACATTAGAAGATATGCGGGTACCAAAATACTCATACATATACATGAAATCATATCATGTCAAAACCATATGACACTACTACAATTACAAATAAGATTGCACTTTTTTTGTGTGATGTATGTTTTTTTAATCACACCTTTTAAGTTTTATTAAAGTGTGATCTTTGAGAGTGTGATTAAATGTAATGCCCTCAAAAAAAAAAACAAAAAAACAAAAAAACAAAAAATACAAGACAACCATTCACAAATTGTCATAAACATAGGAGAAATATCATCTCTTCATTCATCAAAGTTTCCTTTACAAAAGACATTACATGCATTACATTTTCATAAACATTAATCTTGAAACTATAGCATGTAACTAACTTCTAAACAACAAAAATAAGTGCCCAAAAGAGCTTACAGCTTTCCAAGTTAACACTTGGTTACAACAAAAGAAGAGGTCTAACTCTTTACATTTAAAGCTCTTGGCTTGAAATTCTACATTTAACACCAAACAAAATATACAAAATGGAGTCTTCAACCCCTAAACCTCCCAAGCTATGTCTTTAGAGGTGGCATGTCCCCTGTACCTAAAAATGGTGTCCCAAGTAGGGTGAACCAAAGCCCAATAGAGATATGCTAAACAGTATATGAGAATTAACTAAAACATTAGCATCCGATAAATGTTTAACACTTGAAAACCAACTTATGGCTTCTCCATAACCAATCAACATTGATATTTATACTTCCATTCATTTACATTTACTTATCCAAATCAATTCATGGACATAGTTCATCATCATTTAAACAATTCAAAATGAGACTACAACTCATTTATCAACACTTCAATCATAAACATTTATTCATCGACTTCCACTTCTTGCCATTTTACAGAACTATGTCCGAGGGAATCGGCACCCAAATATATAAGATTTCGGGACTTTCACCCTGGACACTCCGGCCAACTTAATTATCAATGAAGTCCATCTCCTATCTCCTCCCAAACAATGGAGTACATCCCCTATCCTCTCCCAAACAAGATATATATACAATGTATTTAAACACTTTGTCATATACAATGTTTTAATCCAACCATCATATTCAATGACATAAACTAATCGATTAGTTTCAATTTACCTAATCATCATGTAGTTTCTACAACAATCACGGCTATCCTCCACCGGTAGCCCAAAATAGATATATCTAAATAGATAAATAAATTTCTTAACAGATAATTTATCACATTTTCCATAGGTGAGTGATTTATTAATCCAACTACACCATTTAATCACCTCCAATTTCATGATTCTCAAATCAATTTCATATTTCCACATTGATTTCATTATTTACATACAAATAATGTATATAATTCAAATTAGGGCATTCTCCCCCTTTATCAAATATTATACCAAAGACCAAATTTCATCAATTCTTCTCAAGTCATAACATGTTCAAGACCTCTCATGCCCATAAAGAAACCCAAATAGAAAACCTCTCTTTTATATATATAGAAACCAACCAAAAATTCACCAAAAACCTTCCCACATTACACCATTTATACAAGATGACAATATCTATGTCAAAACCCATATAGGAGAGTAGAATATCCATACCTCAAGCTTAGAAAAGGAAGAAGGAAGAAAAATCCAAAAGTCGACGGAGGAGAAACGACGTTTTGCTCCGATCAAAATGAAGCCCTCGACAAGCTCTACAATGTATCTCAAAGGAGCAAGGTTAGGAGAGGCCTTCAAGCAAGCAGATCTAAGGATCTATGAGTGAAAAGTGCTTTTTGAGAAAGAGAGAGAGAGAGAGTCTCACGGTTTAGAGGGAGAAAATGAAAGAAAACATAAAGAAAAGGGTTAAGTGAGAGCCTATTTATAGCACTAGATAAAGTTAGAAATAAGCCCCAAAGTCAACCCAAAATATCTGGTCAAAACCCCCAAAAGTAGTCCCCAAACTGACAAAAAAATCTGGAAAAAAAAATGTCGCAGGTGTCGACCCCTGCAACACAGGTGTTGACCCCCAAGAAGAAAAGCTAGAACACTAAGTTTGACTACACAGTAGGTGTCGACCCTTTCCCAGGTTAGTGTCGACACCAAAATGCAGTGAGCAATTTTAGAACAAGGGTCGACCCTTCCCAGATTGGTGTCGACCCTTGCGGCCAACTTAAAGAGAAAGTGTCGACACCACCAAGACCGATGTCGACCCCAGAACATGATTTTTAAATTTCCAAACAACTTTTCAACACAAAAAAGCGTGAACGAGCAATCCTAACAAGTTTAAATCAATTTGTACACCTCCAAAACCAAGGTACAACAACACCAAAGATTCCCAAAATAAAATAAAGGGTTCAAATACACTTACCAAAATCTTTAAAGGACACAAGTGCTACATTAAAAGGGGTCATTTTTAATCACACTTTTTAAGTGTCATTAAAAAATGATTTCATCACATCTTTTAAGTGTGATTAATAATATTTAGATCTTTAAAGGACACAAGTGCTACATTAAAAGGGGTCATTTTTAATCACACTTTTTAAGTGTCATTAAAAAATGATTATCACATCTTTTAAGTGCGATTAATAATATTTAGATCGCATCTTTTAAGTGTGATTAATAACTAATAAAACACGTGACAAAAAAAAAAAAAAAGAATTCGACATATTTGAAGAATAATCAATAATATTTTTGTACGTGCATTTAGAGAATGTAATACACATTATATACTATATTTTGAATCACAACCATATATTGAATGGAATAACGTCATATATTTCATAAATGAAAGTTAAATGTTCAAAAGTATATACAAAGGAATTAATAAAAAGTTTTTAACTGTGATTACATATATTAAAAAATGAAAAAACTTGAAAAACTAAGTTCAATTCTTTGACCATATTTTCGCATCTCTCTAAGAAATTTTTGACATAAACAATGAAAACACAAATTAATTTAGAAACTGCTAGAAGCATATGAATAAACTTACTATTTGTAGAGACTGTTCTAGTTACAAAAGATAAAGTTGGACTTTTTCTTATTACACCGACTCTTCATCTCCTGCATCAATAGAAAGGAATAACCATTTTGATTGTTACTAGTATAAAATGTTTGGATTACCATATAGATATGACATATACATAGAATCAATAAATCCAAATGAAAATCTTCAATGTATCAATGTATAGCCAGCTATTTTAAAGTCATAAAACCAAATATACATAAAATCAACAAACCCAAAATGAAATCTTGAAGTGATTATGTATTCCTCACCAACTAAAGAAATTATTTATTAGCAATTTAAAGAGCGGAAGTTATATCATACTTACATGTTGGATTTCAACTCATATTCTTTAGGACGAAATTAATCCATTCAACTATAAGTCTTTTTTCCATTGAACTACAAGAGGTTATTTAAAAACAATTAGATAATGAAGAAGATGTACAAGTATCATGAATATAACATAGTAATAAAAGTTAGAATTTACCTCATATTTTGTTTTCTTAGGATGCTTTGATCTCTAATGAAGTCTTTCATATATCTCATTACATAAAACCCACATTCTACGTTTGTGGATTGTTGCAGGGACTACATGAAAGCATTTTCATTATTATTAGAAACTACATATAAAGTGTTATGTTAAAGTTGAACAACCATTAGCATAAATATAAGTATGATAAAATTAGAGAAAATGATATTGATTACCTGAATTACTTTCCAAACTAGATTGGTCCTCTTTCTCCTTTGGGTAGTTTCATAAATTTTCAAAGTGCTTTAAAAAGAAATTTTAGAAGTCAAAATGTTTTTAGGGTAACTCAAATTGCTTTAAAATGTACAAACCAATCAAACATACGTGTTTATTACAATTTCAAGGCTTGTGTTTATTTTAGAATTAATCGAATCAAACAAGTACACAATCATCAATGTTAAATCAATGACTAACAATATCCAATGGTACCTACAATTGAACAAGTCACAAGTATAAGCTTAATAAGTTTATTATCCTTTGAACACATGAAATAAATAGTTTTAGATAATTACCCAATATTATAAAGAATTAAAATCAATTATTCTAGCATAGCCTCCTCTAATCTTCTTGCAAGCAACACTGATTTTGATTTCTCCCCAGCCATAATTTTTCCACTAAAGACACAAGGATTAACAAATACAAATTGTTTCCTCCAATTGGAAGCCTTCAACACCTGATGGAGATGTTATTTAAATTCGTAATTCATAAAATCTGTAGAAATAGCTATTGATATAGCAAATTTTCCTTACCTTATGTACAACATGATACATGTAACAGATAATTCTTTTACATGACATATGTACTCCATGTCTACTCTTTGAAGTTGGATATTGATCTCCTCCCCAAATATATCTTTCTCTAGTGGAATGTCTATGGCTTCATCATATTTGTATCAAGTACATTAAGGCGGTGTTTGGGAAGCAGTGGGATAGGCTATTTTATTGACTTACATTTGCCTACATTTTTGGCACTGACAGCCTACCACTGTACTTGGCAAGCTGTCCCACTGGGTAGTAAATTACACTTTTGCCCCTTTACATCAATTTTGAAATAAAATGGGATTAAAGACAAATTTGTCATTTCAACCTCAAACATCATTTCAAACACATTTTTCAATACAACTCAAATAAAACTTCATCCCATCTTCCTAAACACAAAAACTAAAATAGCTTACTAAAATAGCCAAAAAATCAAAAAACCTAAAAAATATGCACTTCCCAAACACCCACTAAGTTGTGACATTGACACACCACTGCCAATGGCATCATCACCACCACAAAGCTCTTTGAAAAAACACTAACATTGGCACAACAGCACCACTGGCGTGGCTGCTATCGGTGTCGCCACTATCAGCACTACACAACTGACACATGTCACACAGCATAATTATACTAATAGTTGATTAGCAAATTCCTGAAGACTAAAACTAACAAATTAAAAAATTTCAAATTGGAAATTGAACTAAAGATTTGGCCATCCAATATGTTGAAGCAAGTTTGTCGTGGATACAAAATGTCAAAGGTTCAAATCATATAATCCCTGCCACTTATTTCTCCTTCTATCAGTAACAAGGGATCAATTGAAATGGATGGACATAACAGGTTCTAGAAAGTCATGTGGGAGGGAATGAAGAAAAATGAAACTCGAAGAAAACATAAAGAAATAGGATATTATTTATTTTGACTAAAGAGATGGACATGGTGGCAGGTTTAACTCTGCAGATGTGATGGAAATAGAGAGATAATTGATGGCGGTTCCAATACATTGTCATGGTGGTGGCAACCATTTGTTGGATCATCTATGAACTTGATGGATGCTTTAAGGAGATAAAAGGGTCTGCAAAGACTAAAATATTGATGGTTAAAAGTGGAGATGATAGTGTTTGATGTTGGAGCACAGTGTGAATTAAGGATAACATATTGGCTCTGGACATAAAACAAAATTGAACAATAATGTGAGTAGTGGTTCCACATGGATATTGGTTGTAGAATAGTTTTGTAAGGGCACAATAGTATTGTTATTCAGTCAAGAAATCAAATAAGAGCCAGAGTGTCATCTTGATATTGAGAAAACTTTAATCACTAAAGCATATGTCAATAAAATAATGGTCGAATAATAGTAGGGAAGGAGAACTATAATAGGAAACAAAAAAGGAGGGAACTGTAACTTCAGAAACCACAAGAATGGTCTCTGTAATTGTCAAAAGCCTCAAGGGGATAAAATGTAATTATTCTTGTAAATAGTAAAATCCTAGAAAGTAAGACATTAACATAAGGAATGCACCATTCTAGAATTAGGATTCAGAGAAGGCTGGGAATTCAATTCAGTGATAAAATAATGACAAAAATAGACAAGATCCTACCTGCCAATAGGTCAAGAAAACAACAGACTTGATTATGATAAACTTTGGAATTGGACTGAATGGCTGAAGCAAATCTCTGCACACCACATAAAACAAGGCCAACGAATAGAGCACCACTGAGTACGCTACTGTATAGATGACGGTGAGATAAAGGTATGCCTGGTCCACACTGAAATTCCCATCCTGCTATTAGTCAACCAGCTTTCAATTGTCAAGTAGTAGTCAAAACATCTAAACAAAAACTGACTCTTTGGTGCATGCATTTCCATCAAAGTTGTGCCCTAAAAACACCAGTACTTCCTGAACGTCAGTTGCTGGAACTTTGTAAATCTGAAACAATATATATATATATATATATATATATAAAGGGAATAAGTTCAGTCGAAAAAGAAATAATTTCATTTTAAAATGTTGAAAGAAAGAATAAGAACAAACAGTGAGTGATCAGTTATGCAGAGGAGATGCGGAACATATAGCGTACCTTTCCTTTCTTGTACACGAAACTACCATCTACAGCTTTGAAGTTTAGGTACTTAGTCACATTAGTGTGGATGAGGACACGTACCAAACCTCCATTTGCCATCATGAACAAACAAAGAATATAAAATGCCTTTCACCATAACACATACCCAGCATAAAAGAGGGTGAATATAATAAGAAAAATACAAACCATACACAAAAATTTCCAGGTTAAAAGATAAAGAACGTAAAAACAATGCCAGCATTTCAAGGTAAAATATTAAATGATGCTAGTTTGCTTTAGTGAGTGACCTCATAACCAATAAACTATAGACTTAAGAACAAGTTCCTAATTCATTGATTCCAGAAGAAGCAATGTACCCAATTTTGTCACGACCCCAAACCGCCCCTAGTAGGATGGTGCCGTGATGGCCAGTAATCCGAGATTACCGAAGGCCACTTACAAAGTTCACATACAATCAGAGTACAAATATACGGGGCTTACAAGTGCGGAAGCAATATATACAAATCTAGTTAGTCCATAAGAGCTGTGTATAAGTCAAATGAAATGACATACATCTTTAACATGGTATTACATCTTGAATATAACATAAGAAAAATACATATTACATCTTGACTAAAAGGCTTCTCGAGCCGACATGTTCAAAATACATAAGCTTCAAGATTGCCGACATCTCATTGCCGACATTACATGCATACAAAACACACATATCGGCGTAGCCGACTTCTTGCTTGTTACCTACATATATACATAGGGAGGGTGAGCTTGGATACTCAGTGAATGGTACAAGTAATAAAGGGGTTAAATGAATGATACCCAAGATCTTTCCAAACAATACATAGTATATCTTTATCAAAACCATACATAACATAGCTTAGATTGGCTTGAAATAAACATCAATCGAGCCTTGGTCTCACAAAACTTACTTACTTACTTAACATACGTCAACTTAAAACATGGGGTGATGACATTCCGGGCAAAACAAAAACATAACCTCGGCATCGAGCACACCCGTTCATAGTCCGTCGGTGGCCGATATCTTAACAAGGGTGCTACTTAGGCTTAACGTCCCCTAGCACGAAAGGACGGTGCTACCTAGGCTTAAAGTCCCCTAGCATGGAAGGACTATGTTACTTAGGCTTAATGTCTCCTAACACGAAAGGATGGTGCTACCAAGGCTTAAAGTCCCCTAGCACGGAAGGACTATGCTACTTAGGCTTAAAGTCCCCTAGCACGGAAGGACTATGTTACTTGGGCTTAACATCCCCTAACACGAAAGGACGGTGCTATCTAGGCTTAAAGTCCCCTAGCACGGAAGGACTATACTACTTAGGCTTAAAGTCCCCTAGCACGGAAGGACTATGTTACTTAGGCTTAACGTCCCCTAACACGAAAGGACGGTGTTACTTAGGCTTAACGTCCCCTAACACGAAAGAACAGTTCCAAGAATGTCATCCAAAACAAAGCTTACAGTTGATATATAAAATAGGGATATCATTCATGCTTAACAAATACTTTTATCAAAACAAGGCAAGGCTTTATCAAAACTTTATAACATAGCTTTATTAAAAATACCGCTCACATAGCTCTTCGGACGTCGGAATCAAGGCAAAAGTCCAAGTCCTACAAATACAAGGCAAAGTCAACTGAACGTACTTCTCAAAACAAGTCTTACATGCATGCAAATGATCTCGAGAAAACATGGTGGAAGTCAAAACACTGTTTTACATGTCAAGAAGACATGCTGGGTACCAACCAGGTCTTTGCCGAGATCCCACACCTCCTGGCCGAGGTGTGGTTACCGAGGCTTTGGCGTGCAGCTGCATGCTGAGGTGTGCACAAGACAAACTAAAGGTGTAAGTGCATGCAAGGTAGGCCAAGGTGAGATACGATGCTTGGCCCAAGTGTGAGGTCTAGGTAAGAGTGATCTCGGCGACTACACTTAGGGAAGTGAGGTCTGGAGATCTGGGTTTCCACCCGTGAAGAACATGAACATGAAGATCATGAAGAATATGAATGCAAAAATCATAACTTTTTTATTACAAAAATTTGGGATTTCATGCTATGAGTTCGAAAACATGGAGTTGGGTACCCATACTTGAAGATCATATGGAAACAAACACGAAATCATGGATCTAGGCATGAGCTTTCGGATCAAAACATGACTTTTCTTGAAGAACACATGAATACCATTTTCTCTTTCTAAAACCGAACTTCAAAGCAATGCATGGCTTACAAATCATATTCAATCATGCAATGCAATAACATGAACATAAAGAACAACATGAGCAGATCAAGAATCTAACCTTAGAACACGGATCTAACGGTTCGATCTCTAGGGATCAAGCTTGGAAATCTACTCTCCCTCAAAAACTTCTCTCCCTCTTCTAGAGCTTCTCTCTCTTCTTCAAAACAAGGATATAACAAATGATAGGTTTCTCTCTCTGCCGGCTGACTTAACACTCAGCTCGGACACGTGGCAACGGCTGGTTGGTTCTCCTAAAAAAGTGATAGATTGACAAGACAAGACAAGACTATGTCAAAGTGTATCTAATCAGCTACCTGGCAAGGCACTCCGGCAAGTGATGACATCGACTAAGGACAAAGCTTCGGCAACTAAGGTGACAATGACCTCGGCTAGGAAGGACAACACTTGACTAAGTTGTGCCACACCTTGGCCTAGATGTGCCACACCTCGGCCTAGGTCATACCACTCCAGGACAAGATCACTTAGGTACAAAGGTAACATCTTGGCCTAGATAATACACATCTCGGCCTTGGTGATGAACACCTCGGCCAAGATAATGACATCTCGGCCAATATGTTAGGGCGAAGGTGGAGGTCAAACAAAGTGGTTCCAAGATAATTCTAGACTGAAGATGACCACAACTAGGAATGATCTAGGCTTAACATAACTTAGGCTTGAGACACCAAGGAAGGAACAAAGCATGTACACAACACTTAGGCAAATCACATAAACACAAAACAAGACATGGATCTTACTTAGGTAAAACAAGTCACAAACATACAAATGCAAGCTTAACGAGTCATAATCATACAAATGCTCATGAATATGACTAAGACATAAATGTGGGTTGTAACATCCTTCCCCCCTTAAAGAAGTTTGGTCCCCAAACTTCATTTACCTTGCTCCCAAAACGACTCCGGATGTCGAGTTCTCATATCTTCTTATCATCTCTAGCTTTTACCTTGGGACAATCCTTAATACGATGACCTCTCTTACCACATCCGAAACATGCTCCAGTTGCCCCAAGACAAACTCCAAAATGTAGCTTCCCGCAACTTGCACATGCCGGCCAAGTACCACCTTCCGGATTCGCGTTGTTGGGACTGTCCACCTTTGTCTTCTCCTCGGCATCATTCGGGTCTGCCTCTTCTTCGCGATTGTCATAGGTCTGCCTCTTCTTCTGATTCTTCCCCAAACTTTGACTTCTATTCAGGTTGGCTTCGGCAAGGATGGCTTCATCTAACACTCCAGCATACGTCGGCATGTTGAGCAAATTAACCTGATCTTGTATTGGCCCTCGAAGTCCACTCTCAAACTTCCTAGCTTTTTTGTATTCATTGTCGACAATGTGAGGTGCGTACCTTGCCAACTCGGTGAAAGCACGATCATACTCTGCCACTGTTTTGCTACCCTGTGTCAACATCTGAAATTCTGTGGTCTTGCGATCTCGGACACTGAGTGGGAAATGCTTGTCATAGAACAGCTCCATAAATCTGGCCCAAGTCAAGCTTGGATTACCTTCTCAGATCATCATCCAACATCTACGAGCGTCGTCTTCCAATGTAAATGCTGCCAGTGACACTTTCTGGGCGTCAGTGCTAGGAAAAACCTCGAACAACTTCTCAATTTCAAGAACCCATGCTTCTGGATTCATCGGCTCTATACCTCCATGGAACGTCGGCGGCTTCATCTTTTTGAATTCTTTGATCAAAGTTATGGTGCCATCCCCATATAAAGCTGGCTGTGGGAGCACTTGTGGTACTGGCGGTTGTGGAACTGCATGTCGGCCATCTGTCTGCCCGGCCAAGGTGGAGGTGGTACCGGTATTCTGCGGCCTTGCTTGCCTTAACTCATCGGCCAAGCTTTCAACAATCCTTTCTAATCTGTCCAACCTGTCTTCAGACTGATCTCGGGCAACTGGGGGTCTACCTGTTCTCATGATGCTAGGAGGTATGCAAAATGTGACTCTTAAACAAAATGAGCAAGTAAACATGCATGGAAGTAATAAATGATCATGCCGAGATGATGCACACCTTGTCAAGTAGCAAGCAACATGATGCAATCCTAACATCATTCTAAGGGACATCCTATGCTCTTTAGGACTCAAAGTGTGTGAATAACATACTATAAGTAACGCGTGCTCTGATACCATTCTGTCACGACCCCAAACCGCCTCTAGTAGGATGGTGTCGTGATGGCCAGTAATCCGAGATTACCGAAGGCCACTTACAAAGTTCATACATAATCAGAGTATAAATATACGGGGCTCACAAGTGCGGAAGGAATACATACAAATCTAGTTAGTCTATAAGAGCTGTGCATAAGTCAAATGAAATGACATACATCTTTAACATGGTCTTACATCTTGAATATAACATAAGCAAAATACATATTACATCTTGACTAAAAGGCTTCTCGAGCCGACATGTTCAAAATACATAAGCTTCAAGATTGTCGACATCTCACTGCCGACATAACATGCATACAAAACACACATCTCGGCGTAGCCGACTTTTTGCTTGTTACCTACATATATACATAGGGAGGGTGAGCTTGGATACTCAGTGAATGGTACAAGTAATAAAGGGGTTAAAATGAATGATACCCGAGGTCTTTTCAAACAATACATAGTATATGTTTATCAAAACCATACATAACATAGCTTAGATTGGCTTGAAATAAACATCAATCGAACCTTGGTCTCACAAAACTTACTGACTTACTTAACATACGTCAACTTAAAACATGGGGTGATGACATTCCGGGCAAAACAAAAACATAACCTCGGCATCGAGCACACCCGTTCATAGTCCGTCGGTGGCCGATATTTTAACAAGGGTGCTACTTAGGCTTAACGTCCCCAAGCACGAAAGGACGGTGCTACCTAGGCTTAAAGTCCCCTAGCACGGAAGGACTATGTTACTTAGCCTTAACGTCTCCTAACACGAAAGGACGGTGCTACCTAGGCTTAAAGTCCCCTAGCACGGAAGGATTATGCTACTTAGGCTTAAAGTCCCCTAGCACGGAAGGACTATGTTACTTGGGCTTAACGTCCCCTAACACGAAAGGACGGTGCTACCTAGGCTTAAAGTCCCCTAGCATGGAAGGACTATGCTACTTAGGCTATAGCGATCCCGGGTTTACCCTTGTTGTACAGTGATCCAGACATGTGTCCGTGGATGTTGGTAGTTGTTTATTATCTTGTTTGCATCCTTTTTACTTTGTATATTGAGTATGGGATGTGTTGGGCAGGTTTGTTACAGGTTGGTTGTGTTTGGGAGCCTAGTGTTGCTGCCCAGATTTTTGAACCTTCGCTCGAGCTAGGAGTTTGTCGCTCGAGCGAGAGTGAGGTTCGTGTCTGGTGGGTCGAGCCAGGCTGGCCTCGCTCGAGCGAGTGTTGCGTCTGGTTCTGGACCTGAGAGTTGCCTTTCTTGGCTCGAGCGAGCTTTTCTTGGCTCGAGCGGTCTGGTTTGTTCTTCGCTCGAGCGAGACGTCTGTCGCTCGAGCGTGCTTCTGGTTGCAGACCTGAGAGGTTGAGTTGTTGGCTTGAGCGAGCATTCTTTCGCTCGAGCGCACTTCTGAGTTTTCGAGGTTTTTGGGCTCGATCGAGAGTTCTTGGCTCGAGCGAGAGTTTCTGTGTCTGGTCGCTCGAGCGACGAAGGCTTCGCTCGAGCGAGACGTGTTTTTATATCAGCGGACAGTAGCGATTTTAAACATCACTTTTTCACTTTCTTTTTCTTTCAAACCCTTGATCCGAGACACTCTCTCTCTACACTATCACTCTCTCTAAGAATGATCTCCCTAGAGTGTGAATCTAGCCTAGGGCCTTTGTTAAAAAGATAGAGGGCACTGAGAGCTTTTTTTAATCTGAAAAAGTTGGATTTGGGCACGTTGATCTTTCGAGTCTTCATCTCCTTTTGGGCTTAAACTTTGAGGTAGGGATATCCTACTCCTCTCTATGGATTTTGTCTTTAAATTTTTGGTATTTTGAGATGTTGGGGTTGGTTTGGTAATTTTGTGAAAGATTGGGGCTTTTGTGCAATTTTACCAAAAGTTGGAATTTATTCTAATAACACTAAATGCATGTTTGGCATAGAGAAATGAATAAATGTTAAAATCATTGATGAAAATGGACCTAAGGTTGAAATGTTAATTATTGGGGAATGACCTAATTACATTGTTTAATTAATTGGGATAATTAATTGAGAGAATGAGGAAATGAAATGTTTATTGAATATCCATTTGTGCATTTATTTTTCTGTTTAGAAATAACTGCTTTGGGCTATCGGTGGAGGAATGTCGTGATTGTTGTAGACAATGCATGATGATTAGGCACACTAAAACTAATCATGAAATGTGTCATGGAACTTGACGGATGATAGAATACATTAACTATATGTATTGAGTGATTGTATATAGAACCATTGTGTTTGTATACGTTATGTGTAGAGGAGGAGATAGGGGATGTACTCCGCGGTTTAGGGGAGATAGGGGATGTACCTAAACCGGATAGTGTTGGGAGAAATAGGGGATGAACTCCGTAGATAACTCATATGCTGCCTAGTAAGAGTGAAGATAGAGCTCATATGTTTATCTTTGTGAAGTGTGGATATAGCTTATATGCTTATCTGTGAATGTGGGATATTGTTGTCTATACATATCTGTTGAGAATGTGGATATAGCTTATATGCTTATCTGAATGTGGGATATAGTTTTATACATATCTGTGGAAATTGATGATAGAGCTAGCATGCTTATCTGTTGAAAAAGAGAAAAATGAAAGGAAACTTGGACTCATAGTCGTATGACATAATATGTGATTTATGTGATTGTATCAGTGTTGGCCATCTATCAATTGCTAATATTTCGTTCATTTGTTCATGGTTGGTTTAGTGTATTTCTACTGGGCTGTGGGCTCACCCTATATGGGAATATCATTTTCAGGTCACAGGAAGCATGCCACCTCCAAGGACATAGCTTGGGAGGCTAGAGACGGGCACGCTTTTGTGTTTTACCTTTGAATGTATTACATGTAACTTCAAGCCAAAGGGCTTAATGGTGTAAACGAGTTAGTACTCTTTGTTGTAACCAAGTGTAAACTTGGAAAGCTGTAAGCCCGTAAGGGCATTTTGTTTTGAATGTTAACATGTGATACTTTGTAATGGAATTCTAATGAATAAAAGAATTGGGTTAGTTATATGTAAATGCATGTCTTATCTAATGGTTTAATGTTGTTATTTTGAGGGCGTTACATAGGCTTAAAGTCCCCTAGCACGGAAAAAGGAACTATGTTACTTAGGCTTAACGTCCCCTAACACGAAAGGACGTGTTACTAGGCTTAACGTCCCTAACACGAAAGACGTTCCAAGAATGTCTCAAAACAAAGCTTATACTTGATACATAAAATAGGGATATCATTCATTCTTAACAAATACTTTTATCAAAACAAGGCAAGCTTTATCAAAACTTTATAACATAGCTTTATTAAAAATACCACTCACGTAGCTCTTCGGACGTCGATCAAGGCAAAGGTCCAAGTCCTACAAACACACATGGCAAAGTCTACAGAACGTAGTTCTCAAAACAAGTCTTACATGCATGCAAATGATCTCGGGAAAACATGTTGGAAGTCAAAAACACTGTTTACATGTCAAGAAGACATGCGGTACCAACCAAGTCTTTGCCGTGGCCCACACCTCTTGGCCGAGGTGTGGTTACCGAGGCTTTGGCGTGCGGCTGCAATGCCGAGGTGCCACATGACAAACTAAAGGTGTAAGTGATCATGCAAGTAGGCCAAGGTGAGATACGATGCTTGCCCAAAGTGTGAGGTCTAGGTAAGAGTGATCTCGGCGACTACAACTTAGGAAGTGAGGTCTGGAGATCTGGGTTTCCACCCTGAAGAACATGAACATGAAGATCATGAAGAATATGAATGCTAAAATCATAACTTTTTTATTACAAAATCTGGGATTTCATGCTATGAGTCGAAAACATGGACCTGGGTACCCAATACTTGAAGATCATATGAAACAAACACGAAATCATGGATCTAGGCATGAGCTTTCGGATCAAAACATGACTTTTCTTGAAGAACACCGTGAATACCATTTCTCTTTCTAAAACTGAACTTCAAAGCAATGCAGGCTTACAAATCAATATTTAATCATGCAATGCAATAACATGAAGAAAAGAACAACATGAGCAGATCAAGAATCTAACCTTAAAACACGGATCTAACGGTTCGATCTCTAGGATCAATCTTGGAAATCTACTCTCCCTCAAGAACTCCTCTCCCTCTTCTAGAGCTTCTCTCTCTTCTTCAAACAGGATATAACAAATGATAGGTTTCCTCTCTCTACTGGCTGACTTAACACCAGCTCGGACACGTGGCAACGGCTGGTTGGTTCTTCTAAAAAAGGTGATAGATTGACAAGACAAGACTATGGCAAAGTGTAATTAATAAGCTACCCGGCAAGGCACTCCGCAAGTGATGACAATCAGCT
>NW_021025237.1:1815747-1836840 GCF_004153795.1 Camellia sinensis
CTTGGTCTCAGACCATCAATTGCGCATTTCCAGGCGTGATGGCCCAAGGGACCAAGTGTGCACATTTTGATGTCAAATGCAATGCAAACCAACAAACCAAAGCCCAATTCCTATCACTAGAGCAAGGAACAAGACATGATGCTAGATGTAATGCAACCTAGGCATGCAAGCTAAGGATGCCAACATGGGAATGCAAGATGTACATGCAAGCATGCAAACAAACATGCGAGGTAAGCATGCAAGCAAGCAAAGGATGGACTTAAGCATGGTTTAGGCAGCTCTAATTAGGCCCAAAACAGTGGCCATAAGTGCTATGGAATGAGGACTAAACACGCATAACACATGCACATGTTAAAGGGCTAACACTCAAGCACAAAAGGGCAACTCTCAAGCACACTTGAAAGAGGCATAACACTGGACTAATGGCATGCAAGGTAAGCATTGAAAATCATGTTACAAAAAAGTGCTAAGCCAATTAAACAAGATAAACAAGGCAATGCAAACAAAAGCCAAAAACCTAAGACAGCCAGAGAGGCTTAAACCAAGACTAAGTCAACAAGCCTCACAAGGCTAAGAGGACTTAAAATAGGTCTAATGCGAACCTAAACAAAACCCAAGGGGCACCTAGATGGCATCTAAGTGGCTCAAATTCAAAAGCATGCACAATGACCAAAACATGAGCATGCAAGACAAGCTTTCAAAAGCTTCAAAGGGGCATCCAAGGCAAGCATACAAGCATGTTAAAGGGACTGAAATATCATGGCAAATGGGTCCCAACCACTAGATAAGGCAAGGATGCATGCTATACATTCACACACTTAAGGCCAACAAACTAAAAATGCAAAGGGCTATACTAAGCATGCCAAAGTCGACCCAAACAACTAAGGACAGACCTCAAACATAGCAAAATAAGCACAAAAGCTTCACAAAGCCAATTGGGGAAGTCAGCTATCGGCACCCCCTCCGCCCGCATCCGAAGATCGGCCTCTACTTAACGTGATATCCGTTTTTGAAAACGTTATCTGTTTCTTATCCCGATTATTAGCTAGAGTTACTATGTTATGCAACACAGCACAAAAGTATAGACTAGATTGTACTATTTGGGAATAGCATTGCATATCCGTTTGTTTGGAAAAAATGTTTTGAATTTGCTACTCGCGCAAGTAGCGCTAAAATACGGATTTCAACGGTTTTTTCCAACAGACAATCCAACTTCACCACGGGGCATTCAAAATAGTTTATCACGTAAGCATCTAGCCACATGGTAAGCATGCTGTCATGATAGCATTCACACGCATGCGATATTGCTAAAGCATGAAAATACTCTACATCTACTCGCGTGCCAAAACAATAAACTAGTTAGCCAACACACCTAATTCATGCAAAATTGACTAATGCAACGCATTACAGATGCAATAGAGTAGCTCGGCTAACCTAAACATGGCCATGTGAAATGCAATCAATTGATGCACGTATTCAATTTGAGAATTGAAGTACAAATGCAATTTAGCATGATTGGTACCGAGCACCGCGTGCATTGCAAGACAAATGTATGGATGCACGCATGCATAACATAAGGTATGCTAATTTAAACATGCCTAATCTACCTCATAAGCAGGTAAATAAAAGGGAAGAAAGAAGTGAGCATTAGAAGACATGCACACACACGCACTCACACTTATTACAGATTCGCCCTCGCCGGAGGACCAAATAAATATTACAGATAATTAAACCTACAAGCCTAATTAAAATATTAACAGCGCATCTAATTAGCTAAGCAAATTAAACTTAATCTAGGAAAAACAGATAAACCACCTCGGGAAGAAGAGCCCAATGCAATGCATGCGTCGGTCCTGCCTCGGAAGTACACTGCATGCGCAAGACTGCCTCTGTTTTCCCTGCTATACTCCTCGAGACTGCAAAAGTTTCAAGATGTGCTTACTGGATGTTGAGGGAGTGCCACCGGCTGGAGGGAATCATCACCGCTGTGATTTGCGTGTCCATCGGCACACAATGAATCGATCGGCCACCGATGATTGCGGTCGGCACTCTATGCAGCTCGATCGCAAGTTGTTTCCTGCAGAACCTGTTTGGCAACAACAGAGACAGAACTTTGCATGGCAATGCAATTCAAGCCATATATGCATCAATCATGCTCCCCCATTATCATGTGAGTGAGTCAAAGGGACATGCCTCCTTGGTTCTCAGACCATCAATGCGCATTCCATGCGTGATGCCCAAGGGACCAAGTTTGCACATTTTTGATGTTCAATGCATGCAAACCAACAAACCAAAGCCCAATTCCTATCACTAGATCAAGGAACTAAGACATGATGCTAGATGTAATGCAACCTAGGCATGCAAGCTAAGGATGCAACATGGGAATGCAAGATTGTACATGCAAGCATGCAAACAAACATGCGAGGTAGCATGCAGCAAGCAAAGGATGGACTCATAAGCATGTTTAGGACAGCTCTAATTAGGCCCAAACACAGTTGGCCATAAGTGCTATGAAATGAGGACTAAACACGTTCATACAACACATGCACATGTTAAAGGGCTAACACTCAAGCACAAAGGGCAACATCTCAAGCACACTTGAAAGAGGCACTATTAGAGCTGCCTAAACCTGCTTAAGTCCCATCCTTTGCTTGCTTGCATGCTACCTCGCATGTTTGTTTGCATGCTTGCATGTACATCTTGCATTCCCATGTGCATCCTTAGCTTGCATGCCTAGGTTGCATTTACATCTAAGATCATGTCTTGTTGTTCCTTGATCTAGTGATAGGAATTGGGCTTTGGTTTGTTGGTTTGCATTGCATTTGACATCAAAATGTGCACACTTGGTCCCTTGGGCCATCACGCATGGAAATGCGCGATTGATGGTCTGAGAACCAAGGAGCATGTCCCTTTGACTCACTCACATGATAAGGGACATGATTGATGCATATATGGCTTGAATTGCATTGCCATGCAAAGTTCTGTCCTCTGTTGTTGCCAAACAGGTTCTGCAGGAACAACTTGCCGATCGACTGCATAGAGTGCCGACCGACAATAAATCGGTGGCCGATGGATTCATTGTGTGCCGATGGACACCAAATCACAGCCGGTGATGATTCCCTCCAGCCGGTGGCACTCCTCAACATCCAGTAAGCACATCTTGAGACTTTGGCAGTCTTCAGAGGAGTATAGCAGGGAAAACAGAGGCAGCTTGCGCATGGCAGTGTACTTCCGAGCAGGACCGAGCATGCATTGCATTGGGCTCTCTTCCCGAGGTGGTTTATCTGTTTTTCCTAGATTAGTTAATTTGCTTTAGCTAATTAGATGGCCTGTAATATTTAATTAGCTTGTAGGTTAATTATCTGTAATATTTATTTGGTCCCTCCGGGCGAGGGCGAATCTGTAATAAGTGTGAGTGCGTGTGTGTGCATGTCTTCTAATCTCCACTTCTTTCTTCCCTTTTATTTACCTGCTTATGAAGGTAGATTAGGGCATGTTTAAATTAGCATACCTTATGTTATGCATGCGTGCATCCATACATTTGTCTTGCATGCACCGGGCTCGGTACATCATGCTAATTGCATTTGTACTTCAATTCCAAATTGAATACGTGCATCAATTGATTGCATTTCACATGCCATGTTTAGGTTAGCCGAGCCTACTCTAATTGCATCATGTATGCGTTGCATTAGTCAATTTTACATGAATTAGGACCATGCATGTTGGCTAACTAGTTTATTGTTTTGGCACGGAGTACGATGTAAGTATTTTCATGCTTTAGCATATCGCATGCGTGTGAATGCTATCATGACAGCATGCTTACCATGTGGCTAGATGCTTACGTGATAAACTATTTGAATGCCCGTGGGTGAAGGTTGGATTGTCTAAGTTGGAAAAACTCGTTGAAATCCGTATTTTAGCCTACTTGCGAGTAGCAAATTCCAAAACATTTTTCCAAAACAAACGGATATGCAATGCTTATTCCCAAATTAGACAATCTAGTCTATACTTTTGTGCTGTGTGCATAACATAGTAATTCTAGGCTAATAATCGGGATAAGAACAGATAACGTTTTCAAAAACGGATATCACGGTTAGTAGAGGCCGATCTTCGGATCGGGCGAGAGGGGGTGCTCATAGCTGACCTTCCCCAATCGTACCCAAGTTCCCGAGCCGAGGTAACTTTGGTGATGATGGAGACGTGGCCTTTGGCACCGAGTCAGGGTTTCCTAAATTCCCCCTTAAAAAATATTTAGGTGGCGACTCTGTATCTGGCAGGGCAGTCCATGTTTGGCACTTCTTTTCAAAAATCTGTTTTTCAAAACGATTTGCCAGATTTGGACTCTTTGGTTCAGATAAAGAACCGTGACACAAATCGAGTCCGAACTGCAGCGGGGGTCCCTCGCGGACGTTGTTACAAGGGGTTAAATGAATGATACCCGAGATCTTTCCAAACAATACATAGTATATCTTTATCAAAACCATACATAACATAGCTTAGATTGGCTTGAAATAAACATCAATCGAACCTTGGTCTCACAAAACTTACTTACTTAACATACGTCACCTTAAAACATGGGGTGATGACATTCTGGGCAAAACAAAAACATAACCTCGGAATCGAGCACACCCGTTCATAGTCCGTCGGTGGCCGATATCTTAACAAGGGTGCTACTTAGGCTTAACGTCCCCTAGCACGAAAGGACGGTGCTACCTAGGCTTAAAGTCCCCTAGCACGGAAGGACTATGTTACTTAGGCTTAACGTCTCCTAACACGAAAGGACGGGGCTACCTAGGCTTAAAGTCCCCTAGCACGGAAGGACTATGCTACTTAGGCTTAAAGTCCCCTAGCACGGAAGGACTATGTTACTTAGGCTTAACGTCTCCTAACACGAAAGGACGGTGCTACCTAGGCTTAAAGTTCCCTAGCACGGAAGGACTATGCTACTTAGGCTTAAAGTCCCCTAGCACGGAAGGACTATGTTACTTGGGCTTAACGTCCCCTAACACGAAAGGACGATGTTACTTAGGCTTAACGTCCCCTAACACGAAAGGACGGTTCCAAGAATGTCATCCAAAACAAAGCTTATACTTGATACATAAAATAGGGATATCGTTCATGCTTAACAAATACTTTCATCAAAACAAGGCAAGGCTCTATCAAAACTTTATAACATAGCTTTATTAAAAATACCACTCACATAGCTCTTCGGACGTCGGGATCAAGGCAAAGGTCCAAGTCCTACAAACACATGGCAAAGTCTACTGAATGTAGTTCTCAATACAAGTCTTACATGCATGCAAATGATCTCGGGAAAACATGTTGGAAGTCAAAACACTGTTTTACATGTCAAGAAGACATGCTGGGTACGAACCAGGTCTTTGTCGAGATCCCACACCTCCTAGCTGAGGTGTGGTTACTGAGGCTTTGGCGTGCGGCTGCATGTCGAGGTGCGCACAAGACAAACTAAAGGTGTAAGTGATCATGCAAGGTAGGCTAAGGTTAGATACGATGCTTGGCCCAAGTGTGAGGTCTGGGTAAGAGTGATCTCGACGACTACACTTAGGGAAGTGGGGTCTGGAGATCTGGGTTTCCACCCGTGAAGAACATGAACATGAAGATCATGAAGAATATGAATGCTAAAATCATAACTTTTTTATTACAAAAATCTGGGATTTCATGCTATGAGTTCAAAAACATGGACCTGGGTACCCATACTTGAAGATCATATGGAAACAAACACGAAATCATGGATCTAGGCATGAGCTTTCGGATCAAAACATGACTTTTCTTAAAGAACACATGAATACCATTTTCTCTTTCTAAAACCGAACTTCAAAGCAATGCATGGCTTACAAATCATATTCAATCATGCAATGCAATAACATGAACATAAAGAACAACATGAGCAGATCAAGAATCTAACCTTAGAACACGGATCTATCGGTTCGATCTCTAGGGATCAAGTTTGGAAATCTACTCTCCCTCAAAAACTCCTCTCCCTTTTCTAGAGCTTCTCTCTCTTTTTCAAAACAAGGATATAACAAATGATAGGTTTCTCTCTCTGCCGGCTGACTTAACACTCAGCTCGGACACGTGGCAATGGCTGGTTGGTTCTCCTCAAAAAGGTGATAGATTGACAAGACAAGACTATGACAAAGTGTATCTAATAAGCTACCCGGCAAGGCACTCCGGCAAGTGATGACATCGGCTAAGGACAAAGCTTCGGCAACTAAGGTAGCAATGACCTCGGCTAGGAAGGACAACACTTGACTAAGCTGTGCCACACCTTGGCCTAGATGTGCCACAGCTCGGCCTAGGTCATACCACTCCAGGACAAGATCACTTAGGTGCAAAGGTAACATCTCGGCCTAGATAATACACATCTCGGCCTTGGTGATGAACACCTCGGCCAAGATAATGACATCTCGGCCAATATGTCAGGGCGAAGGTGGAGGTCAAACAAAGTGGTTCCAAGATAATTCTAGACTGAAGATGACCACGGTTAGGAATGATCTAGGCTTAACATAACTTAGGCTTGAGACACCAAGGAACAAAGTATGTACACAACACTTAGGCAAATCACATAAACACAAAACAAGACATGGACCTTACTTAGGCAAAACAAGTCACAAACATACAAATGCAAGCTTAACGAATCATAATCATACAAATGCTCATAAACATGACTAAGACATAAATGTGGGTTGTTACAAATTTATATGATCTAGTGAAGCATTGCTTGGTTCAAAACATGTAGTGCAACTAACTAAAGCATGATACAAGTTGAAGCAAATTATCATATCTACATTCCAACAAATTTGAGTCTACATACCTTGGGTATCATATCAACATTGTAGTCCTTGCTTGAACCTAAACTTTTTGGAGGTTGCTCACTCCCCCTGAAATGCTTCCAAAGCTGATGGAAAGATGAGGGTAACATGCCAATGGAAAAATTAAATAAAATAAAAATGGGAATTATAGAACCTCAAATTGGAGCACAAATATACAAATACATAACACACATTATTCATAGGTTAAGTTGGAGCACTTCCGTATAACTATAGAAAAAGTTACCTGAGTAAGATGAAGGGATGTTGATTGTCCATAATAGTCATTTCTGTTCATATGCAATACCTGTTCGAGATGATTACCAGTGAAAAGCTAGACAATACAATTTCAATTAGCTTAAGAAACGATAAAGTGTGAAAAGTGACCTTGACAACCTATAAAATATATTAAAATGAGTTAATTCACTGATTTAGTGGCAGATCCAATATAAAAAATAAACTATTTTTGCTCTCTTACTGTGCTTAAATTAAAGACAAGTATACTATATCCAAGCTGCCTAACGCATATTCAATCATTCAATTGACAAGAAATCCATATGGGGCTGGTTTGTACTTAAGAGAACATTGAGGACATGTATGGACATATTCCATCAATGTGCTCGGGGTTGAAATTAAACACATCTCACAGCACAAGAAACTAAGAATAATTTACATTGAGTTTGGAAAAATAAGTAGTATGCTTCAAGAAACTTTAAGAAACTTGAAAGCCACACAGTGTTCCCATTTTTAGGAAAGAAAAATTTAATCAACCAACTAGTACTCATGGAATACAAGTGCTGTCCTGTAGCCTAATAATAGGACCAAAATGAGAATATGCATATTTTCTCAAGTAATTATTTCTCTACCAAAACTTCATGCCATAAAAAAAAATTTAGAAATCAGAAACTTAGACATAAGGCATGAAGAAGCAAGTTGAGCTCCTGTGTGTATTAGCAGCCTTCTCTCTGCTAACTTCTTTCTTAAAAAGAGGGAAATAGAAAGAATCCACCATGTTCTATGCTTTCAATGTGTGATTAAAAAATATATAAATAATCACACTTTAATTAGAATGTGTGATTAAAAAATATAAATATAATCATACTTGTTTAAAAAGTGTGATTAAAAAGTAGAAGTGTATATATAATCACACTTTAATTAGAAGGTGTGATTAAAAACTATATAAATAATCACACTTTAATTAGAATGTGTGATTAAAAAATATAAATATAATCACACTTGTTTAAAAAGTGTGATTAAAAAGTAGAAGTGTATATATAATCACACTTTAATTAGAAAGTGTGATTAAAAAAATATATATATAATCACACTTAATTGAAAAGTGACATAAAAAATAAATATTATCACGCTCAATCAAATTAAGTGTAATTAAAATATCAATCTAATTTTTTTAATCACACTTGCAATAAAAGTGAGATATTTTTTATTGTTAAAGTGTGATCTTTAACTATTTTTGTAGTAGTATGATTTTATTACATAATCTCTTAAATCTAATTTATTTAATTAATCACAACAAGTTAACTTAAATAAATAAACATGTTTCGATAGCAACAGGACATCCTTTTCAATTCATTCAATTATCTCATTATCAATTGAATCAAATAATTAAACAATTCATCAAATCCATTTTATACAGTCTTATGAGATGAATGCATATGCCATGTCATGCTCAAAATATTTTTCTCATCTTTTGAAAATTTTATGCACAATGCCAATTTGAAAACAAATTAATCCAACAATTTCAATAAAATTTTAAGATGGTAAATACGACTCAAGTAATCCCTAGGCTGGTGTTTGCAAGTAGACTATACAAATACTACTAATTTGTCATTCTTACCAGTATTAACTGGAAGGATCGACACCTGTAATCTATCATTTTTACCAGTATTAACTGGAAGGCTCGACACCTATCATCTACACCACCTTTCAAGACTTACCACCGTATTTACCCCAAAATCATTTCATGAAAACTTATTTCCCAACATTCCTTTCTCAATTTTCAAATCAAATTTCAAAGTTCATCATTATCAAATGAATTGATATGCCAATGCAATGATTAATAATACAATGCAATATTTCTTCTACTTTCAATGCTCCCACACAATATTCCCATTGTGATCAAAATTCTCATTTCTCATTTCAATATAATTTCTAAAGATGAATATAAATACTTTTATTCTATAGCGATCCCGATTTTTCCCCGGCGTTTATTGTATTCCGGACTGGGGTTCCGTGGTTATATGACATTGTCTATACCTTATTTCCATCCTTTACTCCTTGAATCTGAGTTTTGGAATGTCTTGGGCGTGTTTAGAACAAGTTGGTTGCTAATTGGTCTAGAACCTTGTGGCCCAGAGTTTTGGTCTTCCGCTCGAGCAGGTCTTTTGCGCTCGAGCGGGGTTTGCAATCATTCAGTACCTTGTGCGTCTGCAAAAATATTGCGAAAGTGTTTTTCACACTCGAGCGCATATGAGCTCGAGTAGCCCTTATGGCGCTCGAGCGTTTGTCTGAAATCTATAAAATCCTGGACGAGTGTATTCTACGCTTAAGCGGGTCTCATTGCGCTCGAGCGGGTAGTGCCTTGCTGTTGTGTCATGACCCAAACCCACCCCTATGGGTTTAGCACCGTAACTGGCCAGTAATCTGTGATTACCGAAGGCCTGCTTAACAGTCAACCAATAATACAAAGTACAAGGGCATGGTGGAAGCCAAAACAGTAAATAGATAATGTCCAATGAGCTGTGACAATCTGTATGCAAAAAAGACTTTTCATACATATATACAATCAGTGCAAAACAGTATGTACAACATTTATAATCATTCAGATCAGGGACCTAATCCCTATTAAACAGTACAGTAACAGTCTATACAGTTAACAAAACAGTTACAGAGACAAACGGGGGAAATTAAAACACTCCTAAGCCATAGCTTGACAGGCTTGGAACCTCGCAGTGAGGCACAGTGGTTGGCTTGACAAAACTGGAGCTTACCCCGATGCTTCTAGCCGCGGTCTGGTGCCTGTACACCTACATATATATATGAGCAGTGAGCTAAAACCCAGTGAATAACATAATGCGTAAAGAGGTTTAGAATGAATGTCCTTACAGTAATGAAAACAGTTCATTAAATCAGTATTTCAGTCGTTCAGTCAGTACAGTCATATGTGGTACATCCATTAGCATAGCAGTACAGTAAACAGTTGGTCTTGAAAGACCGAACAGTCAATGATGGCCATCAATCAGTAAACAGTAGTGGTTCCAACAAGGGAACCGACAGAGATCTCTGTAACAGTAACAATCAGTAATAGTAGTTGCTAAGGATGCCACAATACAGTTCAAAGTAGAGGACATACATTCATTCTATTAACAGTATCAATTCAGAAACAGTACAGTTCAATTGTTCAGAAGATAATCATTTTTGAACATATCTTCACACAGTTGTTACTCACAGAGTTCTGGGCTACAGTTAGGCTAGAGCGCGTCCCCAGTCGCCAACCCTACACAGTTTACAGAATGAACACACACTAAGCTACACAGTTGGGAAAATAATAACTTAATCCCTATCTTGACTCGGTGTGGTTCTACATCTATATCCTCATTAAGATGCCTTAAACTAGGCCTAAGAATGCCTAGGATGAAATAAGGATGCAAAGATGCACTTTAAAAGCATTTTCAGAATTTTCAGAAAACAGGGTTCCAGCTCGAGCGTCGAATACTCCGCTCGAGCGGACATGCAGACAAAGGTTTCTGCTCGAACGCAGACTTAGACGCTCGAGCGTACTGCAAAACAGTCAAAACTGCTGGATAGGTGAAAATCACGCTCGATTAGGCGCTCGATCCGCTCGAGCGTAAGACACAAGGTCCCGCTCGAGCGTCAATTACCCCGCTCGAGCGAACATCAAAATAGTGCAAAATACTAGGAGCACGAATTTCACGCTCGAGCGCCAGTCACCCCGCTCGAGCGTGAGTTCAAAATCTACAATTCCCAGATTTGAACCTCAAGCTCAAATTCAACTTCAAATGTATCAAATTCGATTCCTTCGGGCCCATTTCCTGGAAACCACTTCAAAACTCATAGTTTAACATGATTCAAAGCTTAATTTGTAAAATCAAGGCCCAAAGGTGAGGGAATTAAACCCAATTTCAACCAACATTTCAAGAACATGCTGAATGTGTAACATGCATGAATTCAACAACTTCAAAGCTTCAAAAGCTAGCTTAATTGAGCCAATTCTTTCCAAAACATGATGAAATCATAGACTATACCAATAATATGAACATGCATGTACCAAATTCTATGTTGTGAACCTCAAAATGCTAGGATATAAGCATGCATGTATGGAATGAGCTTCAATTCAACATATAAGGACCAATTCTAGGCTTAAATCACTAGAGGCTCAAGAGCCATGCAAGAATCAACTCAAATACACAATCAAGAAGGTAATTACTCTACCTTAAGTCTTGTATTCAAGTGTAGACACTCAATTTGCACAAATCCTCTACAATTCCTTCAAGTTTCTAAGCAAATCAACAAGGACAATTCAACTCTCTCACTTTCTCTCTCTCTAGTTCGGTGGTGGTGAGGAAATGAGCTGATGAAATGTTTGTCTGAGTGTATAAAGGCTCAAATATGTTTAGCCTACATGGCCCACTAACAATGGCACTATTGTAAATAAGCCTAACGATGCTATTCAACCTTAATTAATCTAATTTAATCATACCTAATCAGTTTTCAGATAATTACACCATAAAATCACATAAATTATGATGATCATAAAACACTAATCGATCTCCGGTTCGGCCGCCGATAAGGCCTTCAATTCGCAATTTAAACATAAAACATGAACAGATAATCAAACAGTCAAACAGATAGATAATGCATTTAAACAGATACAGTCAATCAATCAGTTTCAGATTTCATTCAGTCAGTTCAGTATTTCAACCAGTTCAATTACTTTTCATAATCAGTCTCAATTTAGCAGTAATCGGTAGTTTATCGGTAAACAGTGGTAAGGGTTGTTACATGTTGTGTCTTGGCGCTCGAGCGGGTCTAATTTTTGTGTCTGACGCTCGAGCGTTCAACTCTCTGCTCGAGCGGACTGTACGTATATCAGATTGCGAAAGTGACTTTTTAAGACTTTTTAAATCACTTTTTTTGTCCTTTCTCTCTCTAAAACTTTCCAAAACCCTAAGTTGAGAGCTTCTCTTTCTAAAATACTCTCTCTCTCTCTCTCTCTCTCTCTCTCTCTCTCTCTACATTTTGACCTTGATTTAGTGATTTCCAACCTTTGTGTCTTCATTAAAAAGTTGGAGCTTCTCAAGAACTTCCATTTGATCTGAGTGAAATCAAGTTCGGGCGTCATTGAGGTTTCTTCACTTCTCCTTTGAGTTTCTACACTTGACGTAAGGATAATCTACTCATTTCTATGAGCTTTGACATAAATGTTAGTTATTTTGTATAAATGGTGGGATTTGAGAATTTTGGGTAAGGTTAAGGTTTGAGTTTGAATGTTTAAAAAAGGGGTTTCCTATTGTTGGGTTCCATTTGTATGTGAGGTCCTGAAAATGGGGTTGTTTGTGTGTAATGGGTGAGATTTGGCCTTGGGAGTAATATTTGAGAAAATGGGGAAAATGCCCTAATTTGAATTATAAAGGTTATTTGCATAAAAAATGAAAATGATGTGGAAATATGAGATTGGTTTGAAAATCATGAATTTGGAGGAAATTGTGATTAAATGGTGTAGTTGGATTGATGAATCACTCACCTCGGAAAAATGTTATAAATTATCTGTTGAGAAATTTATTTATCTGTTTAGATATATTTGTTTTGGGCTATCGGTGGAGGATAGCCATGATTGTTGTAGAAATGGCATGATGATTAGGTAAATTGAAACTAATCAATTGGATTATGTCATTGAATATGATGGTTGGATAGAAACATTGTATATGTGATTGAATTGGTCATTGTATATGACAACGTGTTTAAATACATTGTATATGTATCTTGTTTGGGAAGAGATAGGGGATGTACTCCATTATGTGGGAGGAGAAAGGGATGGACTCCATTGATAATTAAGTTGGCCGGAGTGTCCAGGGTGAAAGTTCCGAAATCATATATCTATATGGTTGCCGGTTTCCTCGGACGTAGTTTCGTAAAATGGCAAGTGAATGGAAGTGTATGAATGATGTTTATGATTGAAGTGTTGACATTATGAGTTGTAGTCTCATTTGAAATGTTTAGATATCAGTGAACTATGTCAATGAATTGATTTGTATAAATAAATGGAAATGGATTGAGTTATGGACGTGAATGTTGATCGGTTATAGAAGGGATGTATGTAGTTTACATGTGTTAAACATTTATCGGATGCTAATGTTTTAGTTAATTCTCATATACTATTTAGCATATCTCTACTGGGCATTGGCTCACCCTACTTGGGACACTAGTTTTCAGGTACAGGTGATATGCCGTCTCCAAGGTCTTAGCTTAGGAGGTTAAGGAGTTGAAGACTCTGTTTTGTTATTTATATTTTGTGTTAAATGTAAATCCAAGCCGAGGGCTTTTCATGTATAGAGTTAGAATTCTTCTTTTGTTGTAACCAAGTGATAACTTGGAAAGTTGTAAGCCCGTAGGGCATTTACCTTGATGTTAACATGTAGTATCTTTTGTAAAGAAAACTCTGATGAATGAAAATGTATTTTTCTTTATGTTCATGGAACTTGTGAATGAATGATTTATATGTTAAATTGAGGGCGTTACATATTCCAATTCATCCATGGGGCAATAAAATTCTCACACTTAGAGTAATCTCAACCATTTAGTCACTTCAAGACTATATCAACATTTTGGACTTCAATTTCCAAAACTTCAACAATTCTCATATTCCATGAAAGCCATCATTTATATGTAAACAAATAAACAATTTTTCAAGCATCATTTATTTTGGCACATAAAATAAATATAACAATATCTTCAAAGATTGTCAACATCTTTCTTAAAAACCCCCAATTTCTAGATTTTCTCACAAAAACCACTTATCTTCATTTATTAAAAGAAAGTCACCAAAAACATCTCTCTTCAATCCTCATAGCTCAAAACCCTCAATTTCTATTTTAAAAAGAACAAGAAAGTAAACTCACTTTCAAAAAAAAAATAAAAAAAAATCTCTCATTTTCTTAAATCAACAATCAATTTTCAAAACAAATCAAAGGATGATTTTGAAAATCATCTAGATCTTGCAAAAACATATATATAACTCAAAGGAAATCCCTACTTATTAAATGTTATCATTTCTATTCTACTATGTCAAAAGTAATGGTATAATTTTAATAACACACTTTTAACCAAAACGGGTATAACCTTTTAACCAAACTAATTCAATCCACCAAATTAGTAAGTTTATTATATTAAAAAAAAATTCAAATTAATAATACCAAACCTAACTTCACATGTCTCATCCATCAAATATAACTATATTTCCATATAACCATTTTTCATGCCAAGCTATTTAAAGAGGTAATATTTTTACCAATTCTCTACCAATAACAATTTCACAACTTTTTCTAAAATTACTTAACCAACATGATATTTACATCAAAAATTATGAAATATGCCCAATAGTAACATTTTTAAGGTTATGAGTTTGAAAGTCCACATTTCACATTTTTATTTTCATAAAAATGAACGCACCTTAATCATCAACATATCATCTTTTATAAAATATCATGAATACAACACTTTTAGAGTTTTTCTAAATATATATATATATATATACAATACCTCTTATAATGATATATTTTCTCAAAATAACCCGAACATAGCTTTAATGTAAAAATATGAAGAAAGCCCCTACCTCAAATAATAAAGAAGAGCAGATCTGAAAGGCAAATCTTGCCCGATCATGAATCCGAGACTACCATTGCGAAGATCACGATGAGCTCTCCGACTTTCATTTAAAACACTTTTGCAAAATCTCACTCTAAAGACTCCTACTCTAAGCTTATAGCGATCCTGGTTTTTCCCCGTCATTTGTTGTTGTTGTCGTTGTTGTCTATATCTCGTCTTCACCCCTTTAACTCTTTGAATTTGAGTTTAGAAATGTCTTGGGCGTGTTTTGAACAGGTTGGTTGAGTTTTAGTCTCTAATCTTGTTGCCCAGATTTTTGATGATCCGCTCGAGCGGGTCTTGTTGCGCTCGAGCAGAGTTTGCATCCTTTTAGCATTTTGTGCGTCTGCAGACATACTGCAGAGCTGTTTTTCATGCTCGAATGGTTTTACTTACGCTCGAGCGAGTATTCGAAGTCTGTAAAGTACTGGAGGAGTGTATTATATGCTCGAGCGGGTCTATTTGCGCTCAAGCGGGTAGTGCTTTGCTATTGTGCCTTGGTGCTCGAGCGGGTTAAGTTTTTGTGTCTTACGCTTGAGCGTCTTACTCTCCACTCAAGCGGACTATACGTATATCAGATCGCGACTGTGCCATTTTAAATCATTTTTTTGACACTCTCTCTCTCTAACTTTCCAAAACCCTAATTTGAGAGCTTCTCTCACTACAATACGCCTTCTCTCTACAAATCCATCTAGTTCTAGTGATCTTCTACCTTAGTCCCTTTATATAAAGTGTGGAGCTTGGCTTGATCCTCGTTTTGATCCGAAAAATTGTGCGTTTGGAGCACATTCGAGTTTTTTCATCATCTCCTTTGAGTCTCTTCACTTAAGATAGGGATAACTACTCATATTTATCGCCTTTGACATAAACTTGTGGCCATTTTGATTTAATGTTGAAGTTGAGAAATTTTGGATGTTAGGGTTTCAAAACTTGAAATGTATAAAGAGGGTTTTGTTCCTTTTGAACTATACATGTGTATATGGGTCTTAAAATGAGGTTATTGATGTTTATTGATGATATTTGAACCTTTGGGTCAATGTTGAGAAAAAGGGAAAAAATGCCTTAGTTGGGTTTAATCGGGTCATTTGTGTAATAAATGAAATTTATTATGGAAATATGAAATTGGTTTGGAAATACTGAGATTGGGAAATTATGTGATTGAATGGTGTAGTTGGATTGGTTTATCACTCACCTATGAGAATGTTGAGAAATTATCTGTTTGATGAATTTATTATCTGTTTAGAAATAATTATTTTTGGGCTATCGGTGGAGGATAGCCTTGATTGTTGTAGACACTGCATGATGATTAGGTGAATTAAAACTAATCAATTGAGTATGTCATTCAATATGATGGATGGAATAACACATTGAATATGTGCTTTGCTTGATCATTGTATATGATAAGTGTTTAAATACATTGTATATGTATGTTGTTTGGGAGGAGATAAGGGATGTACTCCATGGTTTCGGAGGAGATAGGGGATGTACTCTACGGTTTGGGAGGAGATAGGGGATGTACTCCTAAACCGGATTTGGGAGGAGATAGGGGATGGACTCCAGTGATAATTAAGTTGGCCGGAGTGTCCAGGGTGAAAGTCCTGAAATCCTAATTGCGTTTGCATAACGTAGATGAATTGAAGTATTGAAATGATGATAATATGAGTTGTAGTCTCATTTGAAATTGAAGTGTTGAAGTATTAATAATGTGAGTTGTAGTCTCATATTAATTGATCATGATCGAAGTATCGTTAACATGAGTTGTAGTCTCATCATAAACTATCTGAAAGAATAGAGAACCATATCTATGAATTGGTTTAGATAATGAAATGGAAGGAAAGTGAATGTATTTGTGAATAAGGATTGGTCATGAAAGGGATGTATGTTTGTTTATATGAGTTAAACATATATCAAATGTCAATGTTTTAGTTATTGCTCATATTATATTTAGCATATCTCTACTGGACGTTGGCTCACCCTATATGGGACATCATTTTCAGGTGCAGGTAATATGCCACCTCCAAGGTCTTAGCTTGGAAGGTTTTGGGAGTTGAAGACTCTTTTGGTTGTTTTGTCATTTTAGTGATACATGTAAATTCAAGCCAATGGCTTATTTTGCATAGAGAGTTAGAACTCTTCCTTTATTGTAACCAAGTGTTGACTTGGAAAGTTGTAAGCCTATAGGGCATTTACTTTTGTTGTCAACATGTATTACTTTTTGTAAGAATACTCTGATGTATGAAATATGATATCTCTTTCTTGTATCATGAATGTATGATTTATGGGTTTATTTTGAGGGCGTTACAATTTGAAGCTCAAAGATTGAACAACAATGGAGAACAGAGAGAGAGAGAGAGAGAGAGAGAGAGGGAGAGCTGAGCTCTCTGCTCAAGAAAAAAAAAAAGCAAAGTGAAAGGATATAAGAAAAGGGAGAATGGCGTGGAGGACAACCCCACGTGGGTTTGTTTCCCTATGGCACCCAACCTAACATCACACAATTCAACACAAAATATATGGTAATAATATTTTCAAAATTTTATGATACAAATTATAAAATGATATAATTTTTCTCACCACAAAATATAACATTTTTGTATACCACAAAATATAATATTTTGCTCACTATGAAATATGCCCTCATTTCATTCACTATAAAAATATATAATTTTTCACCATATGGTACCCACCATAAATTCAACTTTCAAATATTTATTATAATCCCATATAATAAATAATAAAAACTTATCAATCACATAATTAAAAGGGACCAAATAATTAAACATGAATCACAAACAAATTCAAATTAAATTGAATCTAAATCATGGGTCTCACCCATAAGTCAAGTATGGCCCAATTATATACCAAAATAGACCCAACAAATTTATCTCAAATTCTGGTCCAAACACCCAAAACTCAATTTCAAATTCTGCTATAAATTAAACTGAACACCTGTAATGCCCTCAAAATAATACATAAAACCCATCACTTTAGACATGCATTGATATAAAAGAAACCAACCATTTCTATTCATCAGAGTAATTCTTACAATAGTATTATATGTTAACAATAAAAGCAAATGCCCTATGGGCTTACAGCTTTCCAAGTCAACACCTGGTTACACAAAAGAAGAGTACTAACTCTATACAAAATAAGCCCTTGGCTTGATATACATATAATACAAACACAACAAACAAAAAGAGTCTTTAACTCTCATCATCATCCAAGCTATGTCCTTGGAGGTGGCATGCTACCTGTACCTGAGAATAATGTCCCATATAGGGTGAGCCAACGCCCAGTAGAGATATGCTAAACACAGTATGAGCAATAATTAAGACATTAGCAATTGATAAATGTTCAATTTCCATAAATTAATTCATAACCCATTTCCATTTCATGACCACTGTGTTCATGTTTTATTTCATTTTCCATTTCTTATCAATTTCACAATTTACATCAACAGCTCAGAACCTGGCCAACCACTTATATGAGACAGTGACTCATATTAAACGTTTTCCATTTTACAATAGATAAACATACTAGTTGTATCAACATCTCAACAGATAAGCATACAAGCTGTATCCACATTTCAACAGATAAGCATATTAGATATATCGACACTTCCAAAGATTAGCATATGAGCTATATCAACACTTCCATAGATAAGCATATAAGCTATATCAACACGTTAACTGAAAAGCATATGAGCTGTATCAGTGGAGTCCATCCCCTATCTCCTCCCAAACAATATCCGGTTTAGAGGTCCATCCCCTATCTTCCCCTAAACTGTGGAGTACATCCCCTATCTCCTCCCACACACACAACGTATATACACATAAGTCATATACATAATCAATCAATACATAACGTTAATATATTCTATCAACCGTCATACTCTATGACATATCCCATTGATTAGTTCTAGTTTGCCTAATTATCATGCATTGTCAACAACAATCAAAACTACCCCCCACCGGTAGCCCAAGCAATTATTTCTAAACAGATAATAAAAGCTCCAACAGATAAAATATCAATGTTTTCAAAAGTGAGCGATTAATAAATCTAACTCCACTATCCTACTATATAATGAGCCAATTTCATTATTCCCAACTCAATTCCATATAGCCACAATTTTCCCAAATTAATTATACCAATTAATTTATACAACCAATTAGGTTTTTCTACTCCATTTCCCAATATTGACCCAAGGGTCTATATATCAACTACCAACAACAATATCATTATTTTGAAACCCACAATACACATTTTAGAATCAAAATAACAAAACCCTCTTTTAACACTTTGAAACCCTAAGTCCCAAAATTACCCAATTTCAACACTTTATCAAACAACCAAAAATCTATGTCAAAGACCATAAGAGTGAGTAGGAATCCCTACCTCAAAAGTCGACACCCAATGAAGAAGATGAAGAAAATGGAAAAGTTCCAAATCCCGAGATTCTTGGATCAAAAGATAGCCCTCGACGATCAACAACCTTTTTGTAAAGGCCAAAGGAAAGGAGAACACTCTAGCTAGATCAAACCCTAGAGAGAAGGCAAGGTTCTAGAGAGAGAGGCTCTCAAATGGCGTTTTGGAAAAGTAAGAGAGAGAGTGGGAGTGTAGAAAATGATTCAAAAATGCCCAGCTGCCCTCTGTTATACGACATTCCCGCTTGAGCATTGAGAACAAAAAACTAGGTCCGCTCGAGCGTAAGAAGGCCCGCTCGAGCGCCAAGACACAAGAATAAAGTACATCCGCTCGAGCGCGAAAACCAGTCCGCTCGAGCGTAGATTTTCATCTCCCAGAACTTTTCAGAAAAAGAACTACCCGCTCAAGCTCCAACAAGCCCACTCGAGCGCGACCCGCTCGAGCGTAGAAAACACACCTGCCGAAGTTTTGTAGGGACATGAAATACTGGAAGGGTGTAAACCACGCTTGAGCGCAGAATGACCCGCTCGAGCGGACCATACAAAAACTGGGCAACAACAATGGGAGCCAAAGCTCTACCAACCTGTAACAATCAAGCCCAACACAACCTATAACTCAAACAAATGGAATCAAAGGACGACAACAATGTAGATACAACTACCAACTCCACGGAACCAAAGTCCGGAATACAACAGATACAGAAAGGAAAAATCGGGATCGCTATAACCTTCCCCCCTTAAAGAATTTCATCCCCGAAATTAAATACAGGTTTTTCAAAAACAAGATTTTCTCAATTCCCAACATTATTACAATGTGAAATTTAACAACTCGACCCATTATCGGTCGTTCTATCTCTATTCAAGAGGCAATTCGCCACATATCTCAATATGTATCAACAACATGCTCTTCTCGAAATTCAATGATTTCTACATACATGTTTCACAATTTTATATCATATTCAACATTCATGATATATGTCCATTTCTACAATACATTGAACATATGCAATGTTATAACAAATTTTCATTAACCAAAACATTCACAATGTTTTACAACTTAAGACACATATAATGTTCTTAAAGTTCAACGATATTACAAAATTACCAATACATGGTTACACATCAACAAACAAGTCCGGATATTTCTCGCGGACTTCCAACTCACGTTCCCAAGTGGCTTCCTCCACTCCATGATGTTTCCACAAAACCTTCACCAAAGGAATGGTCTTGCCACGCAAGACTTGATCCCGTCTATCCAAGACCCGAACTGGTCTCTCCTCATATGAGGCATCCTCATCTAGAAGTGATCTCTTCCAAGAGGTATAAAGCTGTCTCTTTATTTGTTATATTTAGTCTTTTGCCTTCATGTTCCAACTGTTTTGGCTGTAAAAATTCTATATTTTGGGCTGAAACTTGGGTTTTAGGCAATAAAGGTTGAGGGTGGTTCACCCTTCCTTACACCTTGCTCTCAAGGCCTTTACCCTTATGTTTCCCACCTTTGCACTATCTATTTTTGAGCTTTTAAGCACTGATTTTTAGAGTTATTTCAGTGACTAAAATCATATTTTGAAGTCCAAATTGAAGGGACTAGCCTCTCCTCCTTGTGTTTTGTTTGCTCGCCTCGCATGATCCATGTTTTAGCTTATTATTCTAGCCATTTTTGTCTTAATTCTAGCATGTTTTAGGACTTGTTTAGGATTGTTTTAGGACTATTTTTAAGTGATTGTTGCATTTGAGCTTTGTTTTGCATGTTGTATTGTAATTGTCCTTATGAGTTTGGTGTTTAGGTCTTAGACACCATCTTATTTGAGTTGATAGTGTTTATTTATGGCTTTTCATACTCTTGTGATCACTTTTAATCACCTCTGCAACCTCCCTCCTTTCTTGGCTTTTATTTTTCTTTGAAAGTGATTTCAAACTGCTAGTTGTTAAGCATTTAA
>NW_021025237.1:1837331-1876373 GCF_004153795.1 Camellia sinensis
TGAGATTGAGCATTCATGCTTAATGGTTTAATCCCCTTGGGGGTTTATTACCAACAGTATAATGTCTGTTTCATACCCAAAGCAACTCTTGGTTTGAGCCCTCTTTCCATTAGAGGATTTAAATTCACATTTGGACTTAATTAACTAAAGAATGGATGATAATCTAAAATGGAGTAATAACATTGAGGCTAAAAAAAGGTGCAAGATAATAACTTGTTTGGGTTCAATCGTACGTTAATTGAACCCTTGAGTCTTGAGTCATTTCATACTCATTAGTGACAAAAACGGTTCAAGATTTATTGTCAACTACTTCCCTTGATCTTTCATGATAGGGAGGTGGTTTTGAGAGTCTTGTTTTGTTGCATTTATTGAACTTGCACACTTGGTTCATAAGCCATCATGCAATGAAATTGCATTCATTAGTGGTTTGAGAATCAAACTTACTACTCCTTTGAGCTGTTCAAATGATAAGAAGGTGAGTTGTGCAAACAAACCCGTAAGAATACCCTGTCCTGCTCTGTTTGCTCTCTGTTGCAGTAGGAAAATTCAGTCATTAGTGGCTGGCAAGCCATCATCAGTGGACGGTAGGCCCTCTGCCGGCCACCAGTGCAAAATCAAGCAGTGTCCTTTTGAAGCAGAACATAGTTGATCTGGAGGTGGAAATCAGTGCCAGTGTTCTGTTGTGTAACAGAGGCATTTAGTAGTAGAAACAGTGGCTTTTTCGGATGGAAACCGCATTCATGCATGAGCCCTCCATCGATCCTCGGGATCTATGTTGTTAATGTATTAGTGTTGTGCTTAAAATAGTGGCTTTGTAATTAATTAGTTAGAATAGTTAATTCGTATCATGTTATAATTATTTTAATTAGCTAGAATAATTAATTAATTTGGTTTGTAATAATTAGTTAAGTAGTTTAGCTAATTATTCATTTGAGTTTGTATTAGTTAATTAATTAGCTTAGCTTTAATTAGTTAGCTAGTTAGTTCATTCGGACTTTCCTTCGTGAGAGCGTAATGTTGTAATAGTGTGTATGTCTTACAACCTAACGTCTTTCTCACTTTTATTTAACTGCTTACGATGGTTAGATTAAGGCATCATGTTTTGTTTAGCATACTTCATGTTTGCATCCACTTGTCTAGCATGCACTGAGGCTCGGCGCATCATTCTAACTTGCATTGTTAGTTTTATACTTCTTTGAATATGTGCTTAGACCTCATGCTATGAAATTGATATATATGCTATATTAGTAGCTGAGCCTAGTAATTGCATATCGCATGTATTGCATTAGTCATGTTGCATAGTTTGGATCATGCATTTTTCTAACTTTATCATCTTTTCTGGCTTGGAGTACTAGGTGAGCCTTTACTAGCTTTAGTATATCGCATGTTGATGTTTCCATGTTTAGCATGCTTGTCACGAGGCTAAGTGCTTAAATGATAAATTGTCTTGAATGCCTGTGGATGAAGGCTAATTGCTTGAATTGGAATAAATTGAGTAATATTTATATTCGATTACTTTTTCAAGTGGTACATATTCGAAATAATTTTGCAAACAAACATGAATCAAGACGTTCCAATTCTTGCAATTTAGTCTATACTTGTGTGTGTGCGCATCACATAGTAATGCCAGCCTAATAAACCAGAATGAGAGCATATAATGTAGATAAGATTCATATCATGATTAGTATAGGCCGATCTTTGATTGGGCGAGCAGGGGTGCTCAATTTATGACATTCCCCTCTCATACCTAAGTTTCGAGCCGAGACAATCTTGGTGATAAAGGACATGTGTAGGCGCGCCCGTGTGCCTCATGCTACAGTTCGGACCCGATTTTCTGTCACAGTTCTTAATCTGAACCAAAGAGTCCAAATCGGGCAAATCGTTTTGAGAAAACAGATTTTTGAAAAGAAATGCCAAACATGGACTGCTTTGCCAGATACAGAGTCGCCACCTAAATATTTTTTAATGGGGAAATTTAGGAAACCCTGACTCGGTGCCGAAGGCCACATGTCCGTCATCACCGGAGTTATCTCGGCTCGGGAGCTTGGATACGATTGGGGAAGGTCAGCTATGAGCACCCCCTTTCGCCCGGTTCGAAGACCGGCCTCTACTAACCGTGATATCTAGTTTTGAAAACGTTATGTGTTCTTATTCCAATTATTAGCCTAGAATTACTATATTATGCGCACAGCAAACACGTATAGACTAGATTGTCTAATTTGGAAATAAACATTGCATGTCCGTTTGTTTTGGAAAATACTTTTGGAATTTGCTACTCGCAAGTAGGCTAAAACACGGATTTCAACGAGTTTTTCCAACTCAAACAATCCAACCTTCACCCACAGGCAACCAAACAGTTTATCACATAAGCATCTAGCCACATGGTAAGCATGCTGTTATGATAGCATTCACACGCATGCGATATGCTAACGCAAGAAAATACTTACATCGTACTCCGTGCCAAAACAAAGAACTCGTTAGCAATCAATGCATGATCCAAGTCCATGTTTAAATTGCCTAATGCAACACATACAGGATGCAATCGAAGTAGGCTCGGCTAACCTAAGCATGGCATGTGAAATGTAATCAGTTGATGCATGTATTCAATCTGGAATCGAAATACAAATGCAGCTAGCGTGATGTACCGAGCCCGGTGCATGCGAAACAAATGTATGGATGCACGCATGCATAGCATGAGGTATGCTAAATTGAACATGTCCTATTACTAACCATCAAAGCAGGTAAGTAAAAGGGAAGAAAGAAGTGGGGATTGGAAGACATACACACCACTCACACACACTTATTACAGATTTGCCCTCGCTCAGAGAGACCAAATGAATATTACAAATTAATTAACTACGCAAGCTAATTAAATATTACAAATTGCCTAATCAGCTAAGCAAAATAACTAATCTAGGAAAAACAGTAAACCGCCTCGGGAGGAGAGTCAGATGCAGCGCGTGCTCGGGTCTTGCTCGGAATTGCACCACCATGCATAGTCTGCCTCTGTTTTCCCTGCTCTGCCCCTCTGAAGACTGCCAAAGTCTCAAGGATGCGTCTCTGGATACTGGGAATCACCACCGGCTGGATAGAATTGCCACCGGTAGTGTGGTGTAGTCACCGGCACAAAATTGAATCCATCGGCTGGCGATTCGCTGCCGGTCGGCAATAAATACTACCGGTCGACAAAGAAAGCCTGCAGAACCTGCAACTCACAGCAGCAAAGGACAGAACTTGCATGGCAATACAATTCAAGCAATGTATGCACCAATCATGTCCCTTATCATGTTTGTGACTCAAAAGGACGTGTGTCTCGATTCTCGGACCACCAATCACGCATTTCCATGCATGATGGCCCAAGTGACCAAGTGTGCAACTTTCATGTCAAATGAAATGCAAACCAAACAAACAAACCAAGGCCCAATTCCTATCACCAAGTCAAGGAACAAGGCATGCATGCAAGATGCAATGCGACCTAGGCATGCAAGCTAAGGATGCAACGTGGCATGGCAAAACACTTATGCAAGCATATAAGCAAACATGAGGCGATGCAAATGGATGAAAAGATGGACTTATACATGATTTAGGCAACTCTAAATAGGCCCAAAACAGTTGCCAAAGTGACCAAAATAAAGGACCAAATACACATACACGCATGCACATGTTAAAGGGGCCAACACTTAGGCACAAATGAAGCAACTCTCAAGCACGTTTGAATGAGGCAATCATGGACTAATTAGCATGCATTATAAGCCTTGAAAACATGTAGGAAATGATGCCAAATTAACCTACTAATGCAAGCTATACATGCAACGAGGCCCAAGGACCTAAAGCGTGATCATATGACTCATGAAGCAAATGACCAAATTGAACTAAAACAGTCCCAAATCATGCAAAAACAAGCCTCAAGAATCACTTAGATGGCATCCAAGTGGCTCAAATTCAAAGGCATGTACAAGTGCCAAAACATGGAGCATGCTACACAAGCTTTCAAAGCATTAAAGAGACATCCAAGGCAAGCATATAGGCATGCAATGGGGACTGAAATGACATGATGGATGGTTCCAAATTATCAAATCAATGCAAAAATGTCATGCTATACATTCACACACTTAAGGCCAACAAGCCGGAATGCAAAGGGGCTATACTAAGCATGCCAAATCCGACCCAAACAACCATGGACAGACCTAAGACATGGCAAAATATGCACAAAACCTTCACAAGGCTAAGCCTAAAACATGCTTGAAATATGGCTAACAACCTAAGGCACATTAAGGCAATAACATGGCATTACAAGGTAGGTATGCTAAGCATGCATGGTGTACTAAAACCAATTAAAAACAGAGGTATATTATGACATATTAAGCATGAAAAACAGCCAAGGCATGGTCAACATGAAGCTTAGCTAGGTACTCCCTCAAGAGGCCAAAAATGGTCCATTTCAAGGACAACAAGGAGAGGGGGTAGCCCTCCCCTTTTGGAGACTTCAAGGCACCATCTCCACAACTGAAATTCCTCAAGATTTCAGTGGTGAAGAGGCCCAAACACCAAAGTCTCGAAACTCACTCAAAATAGCACAAAATGGGGCCTTTCAAGGCCTAAGAGGGGTCAAACACCTCCAAACCACAAAACACTCTTAATGAACAATCAAGAGGGCTAAAAAAAAGAACTTTTTTGTATTATGCACCAAGCTCAAAAACGATTTTAAGACAGGTAGAAATACAATGCAAGATTGGGGAATAAAGAGGCAAAGTTGTTACCCTTGAAGACCCCTTTAACAATGGTGCTCCAACAGCTCCTTCTAGGTTGAAAACAGCTCCAAAAATTTAAAACCAACCTCTTTGAACCTCAGTAGCTAAGTGAAGGTGAAACATTATGTGTTTATATGCAAAAGTAAGACACAAACACAATTTAACACACACAAGAGGGAGATATAGAGATAGAAAGTGTATGGTTTCTAACCCTAGAACTCAAAACCCTAAAAATGGCTGTCTAAAAATATCTAAAGTCTCTCAAGTGTCTAACCCTAAAGCCAAGAGACAAGGCTCTCTCTTATAGAGCCTTTTGTCTTGTAAAGCTTACAAGACAAGCCTCTCAAGAAGGAGATCCCTCCATAGACGTGTATGGAGGGGAGCCAAATGCACGACAGCTGTGACAAAATATCTGAAAAAGCAGATGCACAGTAGTCGGCCGGCCAAAGATGCCATTTTGGCAAAAGATAGTGCCGACCGGCACTAAATAGTGCCGACTGGCAATATAGATTGCCGGTGGCAGCAAAAACCAGCCGGTGGCCTCTAGCCACTGCCAGTGGTGTGTGGGGATGCCTCACAAGGCATTCCCTGCCCCTCCAAGGCAAAACACAAGTGTCTGGTGTGAAACCGGACACTAAACAGTCAAGTTCGGAGATCCTGAGGCAAGGCGCGTAGCCGAGGCCTCCGGGAACTCCAAACGAACACAAACAAGGGTAATCACCAAGTGTTCCAATGGTGACGTCCAAGTTTTGAGGACGGTCGAAAATGGGGTGTCTACAACATGTGACCTTTGGCACGAGTCACGGGTTTCTTAAATTTTCCAAAAACATTTAGGTGGTGACCCTTTATCTGGAAAAACAGTCCATTTTTGGCATTTTTGATTCAAAATCGATTTTCCAAAAGATTTGTCGGATTGGGACTCTTTGGTGTTTTTCTATTTCACATTGCACTTGTGGAATTAGATTCAAAACCTCGGGAGTCCGATACTGTACGGCCTATTCGTCTTCCGAAAGGGAGTGCAAAAAAGTCAAGCTACAGTTTCTAGCAACTCTGCTTGGGAATTTAGAGAACTTGACTTGAAATTCATGATATGAAATTTTATCTACACTTATATGTTTCTTTGCATTGCATTTGCATTGGTGCGCCTAAGTCATTGTATTTTCCATCTGCTATTCCTGGACGGTTTGTTGGAGGCTTGCCTAAAAGCTTGCCGAAAGGCTGATCGGTCACGGGCTCTGCCATGATGGGAACATAACCCGTGGATCTAGACTACCGCTGTACCGTTTAATCCTCTTTTCACTTCTCAGTGTTAGGTGTGAGAGTTATATTAGGTAGTCTTGCTGAGGTACCCTTTTGACCATTCGGCCTAGTTGCATATCGAAAAGCCATAGAGACTGTTCCAAACTAGGACATGATGCTTACCCGAATATAGGATTGCATGAAACCACTTTATTTGAGTAGTGAAACCTAGTTCCTAACGAAACTAGGATAGGGTAACCCTACCCCCTCATAGGGGTGTTTTGGCTCTCTTTAACTGGTATGTGCTTTAAAGTGAAATTGTACAGGAATGTGCATATCAGTGGCAAAGTTAGTATCTATTTTGGGGCAGAATGCGGCGGGCAATACATTCATTCAGCTATGATCATATCTATTTTAGTGAAATTGGGCTGAGGTGCTGTCTGTTTTCTCTTTTGCAAGGTAGGCTTGGAATCATACCTTCAGAAGGCTTTGATATTCTCCAAGTACATTGGACTCGTGTCGATAGACTTTGTCAGGTCGAAAATTTAGTTTAGAGGCAGCTAGTGTTTGCTTCACTTTTGTCGGTGGCGAGACGAAGGAGGGCCAGGCAGGGTTCACCAATTCCACTGTTCTGACATTCACCAGTTAGATTACCTTTGTTCGGCTTATCCCGGACATCTACCTTTATCATGGCTCAGCCTCCGACAAATTTGGAGGAATTATTACTCCATTTGCAGCAAACAGTTGACTCCCTCCAGCATGACACGACCCGTAAGGCCGAGGTTATAACTAGCCTACAGTAACAGCAACCTCAGTTAGCAACGGCCTCTACATCACATGTACCTACTGCGGCTATCCCTGTGCCCGATACCACAGCTAACGCTGCCACTACTCAAGATCTACAAATCGAGAGTGTTCTAATTTTCCCAGTCCAAGCAAAACCCATCCTAGCAGAAACTTCTAGAGCCCCGGTGTATCAAACCGAGTCACCATTCGAATTTGAGGTTGATCCAACTGCGCTCAAAGTCAACAAGTTCGAAAAGCTGTTTAAAAAGGCACAAGGGGGTTAACTCTATTCTAGACATAGAGGATGGGCACACTGAATCGACAGTTACCTTACCGGAGTGGTTCAAGATGCCGCATATTGACTGCTTCAATGGCTCTAGAGATCTAATGGTGCATTTGCATCTGTTTTCTGATATCCTACGACTAATGGGTTTGACACAAGTACAGAAGTTGTCACTATTCAGCTGAACCATGTCTGGAATAGCTGCCATCTGGTATGCTAAAGTGGAGGACTCTATGAAACAGAGTTGGCAGGAGTTGGCTGAATCCTTCGCTGCCTAATATTTTTATAACACACAGACCGAGGTCATAACTCGTGATCTTGAGACAACACGTCAAGAACTGAAGGAGGGCTTTTCAGAGTTTGTTATTCGATAGAGGGAAAATACGGCTATTATGGCAAGTAGGCCTCTAGAGAAAGATCAAGTTCGTATAATTATTAGAAATCTGTACAAAAGGCTATTGTAGAAAATGATAGTCCTCCCATTATTCAACTTTAAGGACCTCCATGAAATTGGGGTTCAAATCGAGGATGCCATCAGGCAAGGGATCATTATGGAAGGTAATGAACCTATGGGGAGAAATGTTGTTCGCAGCTCCAATGGTAGCACAACTACGAAATACTCAGAAGTAAACACTGTCACCACTCCTATCAATAGCCAAAAACCCACCACTTCAAATCGGCCCCAAGCCCAAAATTTCCATCCCCTTTACATGAGTCTCTCTCAAGCCTTAAAAACGTTGCTAGAAAAAGGGTACCTAGAGCTCCTGGAACCTCGATCCCTCCCAAATCCTCTTCCACCAAGACATGACCCCGCTAAATACTGTGCTTATCATCAACAGCACAGTCATGATACAAACCGTTGCATTTGCCTCAGTTATAAGATTTAGGATCTTATTGACGAAGAGATTATAGCTCCACCAAAAGGACCTTAGGCCACCACTAACCAATTATCTTCACACCTCAACCTAATCCATACACTACCATCCACCTATAACCCCAGCATATATATCACCCCGGCCCATTTACCCAAGACTGAGGTGTTCATTCCAGAAAGCACGGACTTGTGTATGATGGATGCATTTGAACCCTAATCATCTCAAACCCATGAACCCACTACTTTTGAGCTAATGAGCATGATTGAAGATCATCAGAGAACTATGGTAGATTTAGCCTTTGGGATTTTGGCTCCATCATCAACCATATCACATGCTAAAAATTTCATACCAAAAGGCTCCCCAATCTTGGGGCGAGTTGCAATTGAAAATGGCTAACCAGAAGCTATCTTAAGTCTGGGTGATGACATGTCAACAACAACTGGGCTCTACTCTGATATAGTGACCCAATCCCTTGGCAAAGTGGAAGCAAGGGGCAAGAACAAGGCTGGGGCAAGTATTGATCCTTATAAACAACTTCAGTGGGCTATTAAGGCGTTGAAAGTCAAAGGGCTGAACAAACAGCAAGGGTTTGCAATTGTTGCAAAGATTGTGGATGACACTTTTGTCGCTTAGGTTGGGAGCATTTTGAATCCAAAGGTAAACCATGAAAAGGGCTGCCGTACTAGAAACACCCCTTTTAGCTCCAATCCTACACCCGTAAGAGGTCATCAAACCAAATCAACACCTGCCAACCCCTCTGTCAACCCTAGCAGGACTGGAAACCGTACCTTCAATCCCCTTTACATGACCTTGTCCAAAGCTCTCCAAATCCACATAGGACAAGGCCATCTCAAACCCCTTGACCCTCGGTCTCTCCCTAATCCCCTTCTAGCCAGGCGTAATGCTGCCAAGTACTGTGCTTTCCAACAACAAACCGGCCATGACACTAACGGTTGTTTTAGTCTTCGCCATAAGGTTCAAGATCTGATTAACAATAAGGTCATCCCTCCACCGAGTCCTACAAAGTCGATCGGCACTGGATCGATGAACTTGGGAGACAACGTGACTATCTGATCGGGGATGAACCACCTGCTGATGGCCCTCATTTTACTCCAAATATGGTGGATGGCACGTACTTTTTAACACTTTGAAAATGCTGTTTATTTTACTTTCAGACTTGGGTATTGAGTCAGTCTTGTTGTGTTAGAGTCAGGTGATTTCGGGCGTGTTAACTTGGACATCACATCACTGTCTTATTTTGTTTGTCTTTTCCACTCTTTGAGTCTATTTCTACTATTGAGCCTGTTGTGCCAAAAGATCTGAATGAAATGACAGTACTTTTCCACTTACTTCTTTATGCCTTTAAATCATTGCATTGCCCAAAGTTTTTCAAAACTATTTCCAAAACTGTGATGAAAACAGAGAGGAAGGAATTCCTCGGGATTTGTAAAAATTTGTTCAATTGAGAGAAAGAGAGGCCTGCTAAGCCCTTGATGGATGAAATCATGTTTGTTAATGTGAATACTGAGAAGGATCATGGCTTGATCCAGATTGGTTCTATATTGTCTTCAAAAGAGCACGAACAACTAGTCGCTTTATTAAAAGATTTCAAAAAATGTTTTGCTTAGTCCTATGAAGACATGCCCGGAATTGATCTTGAGATTGTACAACAGAGGATCACTCTCGGCCTCGAGACTCGACCCTTGATGCAGAATACTCAAACAATCAACCACAATGTGAGGCTTGCATGGCCGGATTCGAAGTAACCCTTGAACTAGGGGCAAGAAGGTCGTATGTCATCAAAGGAAACTTGCAAAGCTAGATGAGAAGCATCCTTTGAACTAGGGGCAAAAAGGTCAGGTATGCTCGAAGATTCAAAAGTGGGTCATTTCTCAAACCAATGGAGATCAACCAGAAATCCAAATCCCAGAATCTAAGAGAAGAAATTTTTTGTTGAAGTACAATCATGTTCTTATCCATGACACTAGGGGCAAATCAGACCCAATTGGATGGGCCCTTCCATCATCAGCGAACAGCAGCCATTCTCCTGGATTCAGATGGCTTAGAGATCCTACGACTGATCAACATGGGCAAGTTAAACTTTTCTATCCTTGAGAGGCTTGCTGGGCCGAAAACCAAGAAGGATGGCCCCGACAAAAGTTAGAGCAAGACCAAAAAAAAAAATGACAAAAATGAAAAAATGGAAACAAAGAACAAAAAAGAAAAGAAAAGAAGAAGAAAGAAAAATGAAAAGGAAAAATAAAGCTCGCAAAGTTGAAAACTCGAAAGGGCAGCTTCGGCAAAACTTAGAGCGTAAAAGGAGAGTGTTAATACTTGAGTACACCTTAACCCCCCGAAACTACGTACGACCTGATTCCCATCTTTGGGATACGTAGGCAACTTCATCCTGAAGTTCGGCCCCAACCATTTTCAGTCTACTTGTCTCATCCATGTTGATTGGCTTATCTTTATTCAAACTCGGCTATCCTATCCATGTGCAAATTGGCTCAGTTTCATTCAAAATCAGCTGTCCTATTCCGTTAGAAGGATTCAGCTGCAAGACAATTCAAGTTTAGATCTGAGGTTGTGCATCTCAAGAGTTAATTCCTCGTTGGTCGGGTAGTGGCCATTTACAAACAGTTTTGAGGATTTTTAGTAAAATTGACTACTTTTCTTGAAAATTATTCAATTTTTCCAAAACTGAACCATTTCTTTGACCCAAAAAAGGAAAATCTTCAGTGCTCGCAACCTGACTTACATGATTTCAGATTAGAAATTCGAACAAGCATGTTAATCTAACTCTCATGTCGGTCAAAATTGCTTTAGCAGAAGCTAAAAACAAAAAATAATCAAAATGATGAACTAGGGACACAGTCGATTCAGGTTTTTCTGTCTTTTCCCCATTGTTAGCACACTCTCTAGAAAGGGCATAGCTGAAGCTAACAGCAGAGGCCAAAGTTTTCTCATCCTCTAAGCAGTGAGATACCAAGCCAAGTGCGAAGCACGAACTAGGAATGGAGCTGGATATTGAATTCCCTTATTTGGACGATCACACCCAATTGGCATCTAAACCGAAATGGGGAAGTGAAAAACGCAATGTGTGAGACCAATCAATTGTATATTTGGCCGGTGGAACATGTTGTAACTCATCTCGGTCAAGTTAAGCCAAGGGCATCGTCAACCAATGTCAGTTGCAGATCTGTTGTACATCTAGTCGCACCACAACCCCTCCGTGGGAAAGCTCACTAGTTGTGAGTGAAAGAAGGAGATCTAGCAGAGTACTAGGGGCAAGGGTCTACCACTTTCAACTTATTCATCAACCACACCTGGGAAGGGATAAAAAATAAGAGAGATTAAAGAATAAAGAGATGTGCGCTGAGAGAAAAAGTAAGAAAAGGGCTTTTCAGAGAAAAAGAGATTGAGTGCCAAAGTGATGTGAGAGCCACAAATAAAAAAAATGGTGGGAAGCAATACTTAGAGAAGCAGTGGGCTTCCCATCCCTTCACCATTGTCACCACTTCTTTCTCATTTTTTCTCTTCTTCTATATAGCAATTTTGGTTTGGACCCAAACCATTTGATGTTTTGGATCTGGGTTTTATTGCCTTGTATAGTCATTTATGTCTTATTTCCCTTATACCCCTTTTGGTTTGGCTTTTGGGTTGTGTTGGTTGCGTTTGGAACATTTTGGTCCCTTGTTTTTCGAAAACCTTGTTATCTAGAATTTTGCCTCTACACTCGAACGTCACTTCATAAGCTCGAGCGGTCTTTGTGAATGCTCAGTAGTTTTGCAAGTCTGTAAAACTGCTGGGAAATTGATATTCTTTGCTTGAGCGAAGCTTCTTGCACTTAAGCGGCCCTTATTGAGATCGAGCGTCGGCCTTTTGTCTGTATAACTACTAGGGGTTTGTATTTCATGCTCGAGCGACAACTTCTTGCGCTCGAGCGATCATATCTTTTGTGTCTTACGCACGAGCGTCACTTCTTGTGCTTGAGCGGTCTGTGCAAATATCAGATTGTAAAATCACTTTTTTATTTCTCTCTCTCTCTAAACTTTCTAAACACCCTGGATCTACACACTCTCTCTCTAAAACTCACATTCTCGCTTCTAAAACACCTAGATCCATTGATTTTTATACCCTATTCCCTTTGCGAAAAAGGTAGAACTCACTTAGGGCTTCATTTTCATCCGAACAAAATGAGGTTTCGGCATTGTTAAAGTTTCTTCACTCTTTCTCTCTCTCGGCTTCTAAGCTTCAAGTAGGGATTCTTCACACTTTTGTATGAGTTTTACCTTAGTTATTTGCTATTTCAAAAGATTATAGTGGTTTGGGGTTTTTGTTCAAAACCTAGGGTTTAAAATCAAAATGTAAAAGATGGGTTTTCAAATGGTTTCTTGGAAAAGCTTGTGAGTATGAAATTGGGGTTGATATATGTTGAAATGAGGTATTTCCTACGTTGAAATTGATTTTCAAAGAGAAAACGATTTTGCCCTAAAATGTGAATGTTTGAGATTACAAAGAGAAAATGGAATTGATGTTGAGAATTATGAAAATAAAGTATTGTTGATGATGATGGTGGAGTTGGATATGTATTGTCACTCCCATCTTGAGATTTTGAAAAAGTGTATCTTTAATAAAATTTATTTATCTATTTAGAGGTATCTGTTTTAAGCTATCGGTGAAGGATAGCTATGAGTGTTGTAGAAATTGCATGCGAATTAGGTGAATTAAAAATAATTTCTCATCCATGTGCATTGAACATTGTTACTTATTTAATACATTGAAAACTTATATGATTTTGAGAAAAATGGGTAAACGTGGGAAAGAGGTGTGTATCACCAAATCAAGTTGGCCTGTGTGTCCAAGGTGAAAGTCCCGAAAAATGTGCGTATATATGGGTGCCGATTCCCGCAGACGAAATATTCGTAAAATGGAAATAGCAGTGCTTGTAAAAACTATGTTTACATGGGTGCCATTTGACGGCTTCCCATAGACGAAATATTTGTGAAAAGTTGTACTGGTTGAGATTTTCCCCGCTTGTTTTCTATTGTAAAGAACATGATTTGAGAATTGTGATATAAACTGAGCATGACATGGTTTTGGGAAAGAAAGGTACAACATTTTGACATGAGCATTACATATGCATTATCATGTGATGATGTACTGGCATAGTGGAGGGAGTGTTGTGCAAAGGGTTTGGCGTGTGCAAAGGGACGTCGCAAGTTCGAAACCTGTTGGGAGCAGCGGAGGCAAAAAAAAATTTTTTCCTGAAAATACTTTCAGCGACTAAAGTGAATGGTCGCCAAAGGTATAAATAATAAAATAAAAATGAACTATTGGCGACTAACAGTTTAATCGGCAAAGGTATAATTTCCAATAAATAAATTGACTATTGGCGACGAAATCTTTAGTCGCTGAAGACATATATATTGGTGACTAACAGTGTTTTAGTTGCCAAAGGCATTCGCGACCATTTATTGGCGACAACACGGGCGACTAAACTTTTTAGTCGGGAAAAGTGAAATTTTGACATTTGGCGACTAAAATATGACCTTTGGTTTAGTCGCCAAAGGTGTTTTTTCTTGTATTTTAGGGTAAATTACAAATAAATCTCCTAAAATTTGCTTAAAATACAAATTGTTTCCTGTAATTTGAAAAATTACAAATACCCCATTGTTAGAATTTTTTATTTAACATAATTAACTAAAAAAATAAAATTCATAATTGCTCTTTATACAATAATAAAATTACCTAAATTATTAATTGAAACATATTTCTAACATCGTTAAAAACTATTAATTAACTTGATGATTTATTAATAGAAGAGACTATTTGTTATGAAATTAAAAACCTCAGGGGGTGGAATGTAATTTCCAGAAGCACAGGGGGCGATTCGTATTTTAATCAAACCTCATGGAGTATATTTGTAATTTATCATATATTTTATCACACTAATTGAAAAAGGGGTGCAAAGATCCTCTGTCCCCAAATAATCATGTCTTCCTGTCCCAATTCACTCACAACCATTAGATATGTCTTGAGATTTTTACATCTTGAAATTCTTATATGATCCAATGATTGTGAGTAAATTGGAAAAAGGGAACAAAATTATTTGGGACAGAGGATCCTTGCACAAAAAAAGGATTATCAATAGTCAATGTTGTAGAATAACATGAACTAGGTTATTTCTAAGTTTAGGTTATCAATAGTCAATGTTGTGGAAATACGTTTAGGTTATTTCTAAGTTTAGGTTATCAATAGTCAATGTTGTAGAATAACATGAACTAGGTTATTTCTAAGTTTAGGTTATCAACAGTCAATGTTGTAGAATAACATGAACTAGGTTATTTCTGCACGACCAACAATGCTCGGCACTCTGTCAAGTGAGTCCCCTATGGAAATCCAAGGCCGAGGGGTCATTCCTTGACTTGTATTAATCAGAATTTTATTTCATTAAAAATTGAAGAAAAAGTTGTTAAAAACGATGATTTTTTTCAACCCCCCCCAACCAAAAAAACAAACAAACTAATCCATCTTACATGCACATGATCATGCAGTCCCAGTTTCCCAGATTGATAGGGATGAATAAATTACCTAGGTAGTTCTTGTAATTGATTTTTATGTTAGTTTAATCCTTTTAATTTTATTAGTATTATTTTTTTTAATTTAAATTTTTTTTTTTTACATTTTCAATTTAATCTAATTGATAGTCTCTTTTAGAAATTGAATTGAAATTAAGGGATAAAATAATTTATTCGCTCTCTTTAAATTAATTAAGAGGCTAACATCTAATTTAAAATAATTCATCCCATTTTGAATAAATAATTTTTTCGTTGATTTTTACCTAATTTCTTAACTAATTTTATCAATTGTACTTGACACGTAAAAAATTATAAGGCAAAATTAATTAAAACAATTGAAACTAGGCAAATTTTTTTGGGCTCTTTTCAGAACTGTAAAATATCATATTTTTGGCCCCTCTTCAACATTGTTGAAGGGCCCTCATCTGTTTGAGGCTTGCAGCTGTGACTTGCTTCATTAGCTTGCTTTCGGGGCCATTTTTGCATGCTAGTTTAGCCCCATTTGCATTCGCTGTTTGACCTTGCTTAGAACTGTAAATGTGCTTATTTTTGGGCTTTCTTGACTTTGTCTTTACATTCCATGTTCAAATAATGCATTCTTTGTATAGCTATAGGCCAATGCATGTGCCTAATTTCATGTTTCGGGTCGCATGCCATGCATCGAGTGCCATTTCTTCATGTTTCGGGGCTGTTTTGCCTCACATTTTGCTATTGAAATTTTCATGCTAGCATATCATCTTGCCATGTCTCATTAGAGTGGCATTTCGGTGCCTAAGGGTCGGTCCTCGGTTTGCGTGCACGCGTGCACGCATTTCGAGTTGTCTTGTTTTCATCTGATCGCCTCCTATGTGAGTGTGGCTGAGGTCCACTCATGTTGGTATAAATCCATTATGTATTGTGTATGCCATTTCATTTCATAGCATTGCGTATGCTAGGTTGTATGTTAGCGCATCGTGTATGCCATGTTATCTCGTGCATCGTGTATGCCATTTCATAGCATTGTGTATGCTAGGTTGTATATTAGTTGCATTTCATGCATGTTATGCATATTGCATTGTGCTTTGGATAGGATTTACCCCAAGCACGGGAAACGAGGTACGTTCCGTACTCCGAGTGACGGAACGTGTTCAATTCCCCAGTCACCGACACTCCGGATCATCCATGATGGAGTTAGGTCCTGTTGTGTTTTCATGTGCATTCATCTCATAGTAAATTGTGCAATTCGACTCCCCGGCCATCATGCATCAATATACGTGATTGGTGGCACGAGGATCGAGGCATGCATACATTTGTAAAAATACATTGCTATGCCCCTTTCCTGCTCTCTGTTGCAGCAAATCAAGAATCAGCAGTCTTTCGAGGCTGGGCACGCATTTCAAAAACAGGCGCAAACAGAGGCTAATTGGGGCATCGTCATGGATTTCTGCGCAAGGCAGCCTAAACATATATCATTCATCAGAAGCAAGGCAGTCCCTGGCTTGCATGCCTGTTTTACAGCTTTCTTAGTTAATTTGTTAATTAATTAGGAATTTGTACATTATTTGGACTGTATTAATTGGACTGTAATATTTATTTGGGATTGTATATTTATTCGGACCCTCTGCGCGAGGGCATAATTGTAATAAGTGTGCGTGTGTGTGTTGTATGTCTTCCAACCCCACGTCTTTCTTTCTTTTATTTACCCGCTTATGATGGTTAGATTAGGGCATATTTCAATTAGCATACAGTATGACAGCATGTTTGCATCATTCATCTGTTTTGCATACACCGGGAACGGCGCATCATACTAACTGCAACTGCATTGTATTTTCAATTCCAAGTTGAATACTTGTTAGATGTTGCATCTCATATGCCATGTTTAGAATAGTCGAGCCTGCTATAGTTTGCATTTTTGCATGTGTTGCATTAGGCAAGCCTCAATTTCACGAGGCATGTGTTATTTGTGCGAGCCCTGCTCATGACTTGAGTGAGTGCCCTTCGGCATCACAATTTCCAGAGTTAGTCCAAGAGCATGTGAATATGGCTCAAGGATTCTCCAACCCGGGTAAAGACCCATACTCCAACACATATAATCCGGGATGGAGAAATCACCCTAACTTCTCATGGAGACCCCCTTCACAAGGCACTTCTTATAATCCTCCACCACCAAGGCAGAATTTGAATAATTTTGCCAACCAATCATCTTACCAACCACCGCAACCTTATCGACCCCCACAACTGTACCGGCAACCACAACCCCTGCCTGTTCCTCAGGGCAACTCTGCCTTTGAGACTCAGGTGTTGGAAGTTCTTTCAGAACTTAAGGAAGCACTGGTGAAGTTCTAGGTCCAACATTGGCTAACACTGTGATAGATCTTGAAACTAGCGTGGGACTAATAAATTTGAGAGATATTGTGACCATTTATGTGATTGGGGATGAACCACTTGCTGATTGCACATATTTCATTCTAGACATGGTGGATTGCATGCACTAATATTAGCAATTTAGGAATGCTTTCATTTTACTTTTTGAATTGGGTGTCGAGTCTAAACCTAATTCTGCCAAGTCTGTGGGGCTGGAATTAGGATCGAGTCAATCTTGTGAGTTAGAGTCTAGTGATTTTTGGGGTGATAACTGTAGACACCCCATTTTTGACCGTCCTCAAGACTTGGACGTCACCATTGGAACACTTGGTGATTACCCTTGTTTGTGTTCGTCTTGAGTTCCCGGAGGTCTCGGTTGCGCGCCTTGCCTCAGGATCTCTCGACTCAACCATTTTGTGTCTGGTTTTGCACCAAACACTTGTGTTTTGCCTTGGAGGGGCAGGGAATGCCTTGTGAGGCATCTCCACATATCACCGGCCATAGCTTGAGGCCACCGGCCAGTGATTTTGTGCCATCGGCAATGTATATTGCCGGTCGGCACTCTTTGTTGCCGGTCGGCCATTTATTTTGCCAAAATGGCAATTTTGAATGGCCGATCACTGTTCATCTACTTTTAGTAGATATTTTGTGCCAGCTGTGATAGCTGGCACCCACTCTGTTCCCCTCCATACACGTGTATGGAGGGATTTCCCTCTAAGCAAGCTTGTTTGGTAAGCTTTGCAAGGGGGAACTTCTATAAGAGGAGAGCTCTCTCTCCTCCATACACGTGTATGGAGGGATTTCCCTCTTGGATGGCTTGTTTTGGAAGCCTTACAAGAGGGAGCTCTATAAGAGAGAGTCTCCTCTCTTGGATTTAGGGTTAGACAACATTTTTAGAGAGTTTTGACATTAGGGTTAGGAATTTGTATCTATTTCATCTCTATATTTCCCTCTCTTGTTAGTTTAGTGTGTGTTTGGTCTTACTTTTGCACACAAACACCCACCATTACACCTTTTCTTGGTTATTGAGGGCCAAAGGAGTGTTCTTGGAGTTCTTGGAGCTAGTTTAGAGCTGAAGAAGCTGCTGGAACTTCATTTGTGAAGAAAGTCTTCAAGGGTAACAACTTTGCCCCTTTTTACCCCTTTCTTGCATAGCCTTTTAGCTTACCTTGCAACTGTTTTTGAGCTTTGTGCATAACATAAAAAATTTCTATTTTTAAGCCCTCTAAATAGTTGTTTAAGGTTGCTTCAAGCTTTGGGGTTGTTTGACCCCTCTTAAGCCTTGTAAGGCTCCATTTTGTGCCATTTTGGGAGAGCTCCGAGACCTTGGTGTTTGAGCCTCCTCACCACTGAAATCTTGAGGGATTTCAGAGGTGAAGATGGTGCCTTGAGGTTGTAGACACCCCATTTTTGACCGACCTTAAGACTCAGTCATCACCGATTGAGCGCTTGGTGATGTTGCATATCGCGCTCGTTCAGAAGTTTCAAAGTCGCGGCCCTGCCTCCGAACTTCCGAACTCTCTTCTTTGCCTTGCCTCGGTTTGCGAACCAGACTTGGTTTTCTCTGTTTCTTTTCCTGTGGGGAGGGAGAGGTCCCATAGACCATCTCTCAGTGGCCGTGGGCTACATTTTGTGGCCGTAGGCCATTTTGCCCATTTCGGAGCCCGATTTCCGATTTTTCGGGACCGTAGGCCGTGTGCCTCGGTTCGGGACCGCTTAACCATCTCCGTTTGCTCCCATTTTTGGCATACTTCTTATTTTCTCCCTTTTGTGGGACACTGGGGTCGGAGAAACCCACTTCGTGGCCGAACGCCACTTTCGGTGCTTAGCAGCCCATTTTCGGGACCCCGAACTGCGTGTTTTGGCCCCCGAACATTCGTTTTGCATCGGTTTTCGTTCATTTTTGGCGGGTACCTCTGTTTTATCACCAGGAAGGTCACTGAAGGGTGGGAGGCTAGCAATTATCTTGGCAACCAGTTATATTCCATTTTCGCCCTCCGACACCCGTTTTTCTCACTTCCGAGCCAATGTTGAACACCTTGGGGCCACTTTCTTCAACCCCAAACCACATATTTGTGTTGTACACACATGGGAGGACCCTAAAAGTTTATGGCCGGCCAGAAACTCCAATTGAACCTTTTGAACCCCTCCTAAAAATGGCTTGTTCTCTCTCCTGTTTTAGAGTTTCCAAATTCGAACCACAGGGTTGTGATGAGGGGACCTGGGAGGCCACCTTTTTGTGGTGGCCGGCCACTAAAGCAACTTGACCTTTTTGACCCCTAGCCGGCCGGCTAGGGGAGGTGGCCGGCCGGCCACCTGCAAGTCCAAAAGGTGGCCGGCCATGATCCTCTCACTGTGGACTTTACAGCTGTATAGCTGTTTCCCCCAGAAAATATCTGTATCCGGGGGATATTTCTTGGGGGGAAAACTTGTCTCCTTTGCCCCCACCTTTGCCCCTCCTTTTCTCCCTCTTTTTTGTCCATATAACCAGCTGCAAGCATTGGTTTTGAGGGTTAGAAAAATTGATCTTCAAGCTTGGTATACAAAATCCTCCTCCATCTCTCTCATTTCCTTGAAAACCTCCAAGTCCAACACCACCATTTCTTCTACACCACCAATCCCCACCCTTCCATCCTCCATTCCAGAAGTTTGAAGGTGTTCTCCAAGGCCTAAGGGTGCTGCAAACTCAAGCCAATAAGCATCCAAGACTAGTCTTCAAAGGTAAGTCCTATTTCCCCTCTTTTGAGCTTAATTTTGCAACATTTCTTAGCCATACATGCTTATTGTTTTGAGCTCCGGCCCTAACTGAAAGTGGCCTTCTTTTGAGCTCTTTTTCACTTTTTCTTAAGGGCTCAACGTTGTTTGAGCCCCCCATCTTGCACTTGCTTCAATATCTTCCTTGAATGCTATTTTCTTGCATGCTTTGGAAGCCTATTATGCTTCGGTTTTTGGGCATTTTACAGAACTAAAAATAGTCTTATTTTGAGCCCCTATTCAACATTGAAGAAGGGCTCAACACTGTTTGGGACTTCCATGTTGTACTCCCCTTTATATCCTCCTTTTGGTCCCATTTTTATATGTCTTGGCAGCCCCTGATGTTGCTGTTTTTGGACTTTGGTCCGGACTAAAAACAGCCATATTTTGACCCCCTTGTCATGTTTTATTAAGGGTCTTTGGCTGTTTGATGAATGTTTTGCATACTTGCTTCTTTGGCCACCTTTTGGCCCATTTCTTGCATAAGAGCTTAGCCCTATCCATGTTTGTTTTTGGGGCTTTTACAGTTCTGTAAATGTGCATATTTTGGGTCCCTCTTCAATGTTGTTGAAGGGCCCTAACCTATTTGGAGTTAGCGGGCTGCCATAAACTGTAAATGTGCTTATTTTGGGCCCCTCTTCAATGTTGTTGAAGGGCCCTAACCTGTTTGGGGTCAGAAACTGTGAGTTGCTTCTTTACCTCATGTTTAGGGCCATTTTTGCATGCCATTGTTGCCCTATCTTTGTTTGCTGTTTGGCCATGCCATAAACTGCAAAAATGCTTATTTTGAGGCTGCCTTGCTTCTTTCTTTTCATCTCATGTACCAATTATGCATGCTTTGTATAGTTGTAGTTCATTATATGCGCCTAATTTGCATTTCGGGAGAGATTTCATGCATCGGGTGTGTTTTCGCCTCATTTCGGGGGCTGTTTTCCCCCACATTTCAGTGCTGAAATCCCATCAGCATGTTTATATGCCATTTCCATGCCATTGCATTGCATATGCCATTGCCTCGGTTTGCGTGCCCGTGTGCACGCATTTCGAGGCACTCCATTTTCATTCATCGGCCTCTTATGTGAGTGTGGCTGAGGCTCTCTCATGTTAGTATAAGTCCATGTTGCATTCTATATGCCGTTTTAGCCATTGCATTGCATATGCCATTGCCTCAGTTTGCGTGCCCGTGTGCACGCATTTCGAGACACTTCATCTACTTCGGTTAAGCATCATCTCAGTTTAACTTCGGTTAAACATCATCTCGGCTTAACTTCGGTTAAGCATCATCTCAGTTTAACTTCGGTTAAACATCATCTCGGCTTAACTTCGGTTAAGCATCATCTCAGTTTAACTTCGGTTAAACATCATCTCGGCTTAACTTCGGTTAAGCATCATCTCAGTTTAACTTCGGTTAAACATCATCTCGGCTTAACTTCGGTTAAGCATCATCTCAGTTTAACTTCGGTTAAACATCATCTCGGCTTAACTTCGGTTAAGCATCATCTCAGTTTAACTTCGGTTAAACATCATCTCGGCTTAACTTCGGTTAAGCATCATCTCAGTTTAACTTCGGTTAAACATCATCTCGGCTTAACTTCGGTTAAGCATCATCTCAGTTTAACTTCGGTTAAACATCATCTCGGCTTAACTTCGGTTAAGCATCATCTCAGTTTAACTTCGGTTAAACATCATCTCGGCTTAACTTCGGTTAAGCATCATCTCAGTTTAACTTCGGTTAAACATCATCTCGGCTTAACTTCGGTTAAGCATCATCTCAGTTTAACTTCGGTTAAACATCATCTCGGCTTAACTTCGGTTAAGCATCATCTCAGTTTAACTTCGGTTAAACATCATCTCGGCTTAACTTCGGTTAAGCATCATCTCAGTTTAACTTCGGTTAAACATCATCTCGGCTTAACTTCGGTTAAGCATCATCTCAGTTTAACTTCGGTTAAACATCATCTCGGCTTAACTTCGGTTAAGCATCATCTCAGTTTAACTTCGGTTAAACATCATCTCGGCTTAACTTCGGTTAAGCATCATCTCAGTTTAACTTCGGTTAAACATCATCTCGGCTTAACTTCGGTTAAGCATCATCTCAGTTTAACTTCGGTTAAACATCATCTCGGCTTAACTTCGGTTAAGCATCATCTCAGTTTAACTTCGGTTAAACATCATCTCGGCTTAACTTCGGTTAAGCATCATCTCAGTTTAACTTCGGTTAAACATCATCTCGGCTTAACTTCGGTTAAGCATCATCTCAGTTTAACTTCGGTTAAACATCATCTCGGCTTAACTTCGGTTAAGCATCATCTCAGTTTAACTTCGGTTAAACATCATCTCGGCTTAACTTCGGTTAAGCATCATCTCAGTTTAACTTCGGTTAAACATCATCTCGGCTTAACTTCGGTTAAGCATCATCTCAGTTTAACTTCGGTTAAACATCATCTCGGCTTAACTTCGGTTAAGCATCATCTCAGTTTAACTTCGGTTAAACATCATCTCGGCTTAACTTCGGTTAAGCATCATCTCAGTTTAACTTCGGTTAAACATCATCTCGGCTTAACTTCGGTTAAGCATCATCTCAGTTTAACTTCGGTTAAACATCATCTCGGCTTAACTTCGGTTAAGCATCATCTCAGTTTAACTTCGGTTAAACATCATCTCGGCTTAACTTCGGTTAAGCATCATCTCAGTTTAACTTCGGTTAAACATCATCTCGGCTTAACTTCGGTTAAGCATCATCTCAGTTTAACTTCGGTTAAACATCATCTCGGCTTAACTTCGGTTAAGCATCATCTCAGTTTAACTTCGGTTAAACATCATCTCGGCTTAACTTCGGTTAAGCATCATCTCAGTTTAACTTCGGTTAAACATCATCTCGGCTTAACTTCGGTTAAGCATCATCTCAGTTTAACTTCGGTTAAACATCATCTCGGCTTAACTTCGGTTAAGCATCATCTCAGTTTAACTTCGGTTAAACATCATCTCGGCTTAACTTCGGTTAAGCATCATCTCAGTTTAACTTCGGTTAAACATCATCTCGGCTTAACTTCGGTTAAGCATCATCTCAGTTTAACTTCGGTTAAACATCATCTCGGCTTAACTTCGGTTAAGCATCATCTCAGTTTAACTTCGGTTAAACATCATCTCGGCTTAACTTCGGTTAAGCATCATCTCAGTTTAACTTCGGTTAAACATCATCTCGGCTTAACTTCGGTTAAGCATCATCTCAGTTTAACTTCGGTTAAACATCATCTCGGCTTAACTTCGGTTAAGCATCATCTCAGTTTAACTTCGGTTAAACATCATCTCGGCTTAACTTCGGTTAAGCATCATCTCAGTTTAACTTCGGTTAAACATCATCTCGGCTTAACTTCGGTTAAGCATCATCTCAGTTTAACTTCGGTTAAACATCATCTCGGCTTAACTTCGGTTAAGCATCATCTCAGTTTAACTTCGGTTAAACATCATCTCGGCTTAACTTCGGTTAAGCATCATCTCAGTTTAACTTCGGTTAAACATCATCTCGGCTTAACTTCGGTTAAGCATCATCTCAGTTTAACTTCGGTTAAACATCATCTCGGCTTAACTTCGGTTAAGCATCATCTCAGTTTAACTTCGGTTAAACATCATCTCGGCTTAACTTCGGTTAAGCATCATCTCAGTTTAACTTCGGTTAAACATCATCTCGGCTTAACTTCGGTTAAGCATCATCTCAGTTTAACTTCGGTTAAACATCATCTCGGCTTAACTTCGGTTAAGCATCATCTCAGTTTAACTTCGGTTAAACATCATCTCGGCTTAACTTCGGTTAAGCATCATCTCAGTTTAACTTCGGTTAAACATCATCTCGGCTTAACTTCGGTTAAGCATCATCTCAGTTTAACTTCGGTTAAACATCATCTCGGCTTAACTTCGGTTAAGCATCATCTCAGTTTAACTTCGGTTAAACATCATCTCGGCTTAACTTCGGTTAAGCATCATCTCAGTTTAACTTCGGTTAAACATCATCTCGGCTTAACTTCGGTTAAGCATCATCTCAGTTTAACTTCGGTTAAACATCATCTCGGCTTAACTTCGGTTAAGCATCATCTCAGTTTAACTTCGGTTAAACATCATCTCGGCTTAACTTCGGTTAAGCATCATCTCAGTTTAACTTCGGTTAAACATCATCTCGGCTTAACTTCGGTTAAGCATCATCTCAGTTTAACTTCGGTTAAACATCATCTCGGCTTAACTTCGGTTAAGCATCATCTCAGTTTAACTTCGGTTAAACATCATCTCGGCTTAACTTCGGTTAAGCATCATCTCAGTTTAACTTCGGTTAAACATCATCTCGGCTTAACTTCGGTTAAGCATCATCTCAGTTTAACTTCGGTTAAACATCATCTCGGCTTAACTTCGGTTAAGCATCATCTCAGTTTAACTTCGGTTAAACATCATCTCGGCTTAACTTCGGTTAAGCATCATCTCAGTTTAACTTCGGTTAAACATCATCTCGGCTTAACTTCGGTTAAGCATCATCTCAGTTTAACTTCGGTTAAACATCATCTCGGCTTAACTTCGGTTAAGCATCATCTCAGTTTAACTTCGGTTAAACATCATCTCGGCTTAACTTCGGTTAAGCATCATCTCAGTTTAACTTCGGTTAAACATCATCTCGGCTTAACTTCGGTTAAGCATCATCTCAGTTTAACTTCGGTTAAACATCATCTCGGCTTAACTTCGGTTAAGCATCATCTCAGTTTAACTTCGGTTAAACATCATCTCGGCTTAACTTCGGTTAAGCATCATCTCAGTTTAACTTCGGTTAAACATCATCTCGGCTTAACTTCGGTTAAGCATCATCTCAGTTTAACTTCGGTTAAACATCATCTCGGCTTAACTTCGGTTAAGCATCATCTCAGTTTAACTTCGGTTAAACATCATCTCGGCTTAACTTCGGTTAAGCATCATCTCAGTTTAACTTCGGTTAAACATCATCTCGGCTTAACTTCGGTTAAGCATCATCTCAGTTTAACTTCGGTTAAACATCATCTCGGCTTAACTTCGGTTAAGCATCATCTCAGTTTAACTTCGGTTAAACATCATCTCGGCTTAACTTCGGTTAAGCATCATCTCAGTTTAACTTCGGTTAAACATCATCTCGGCTTAACTTCGGTTAAGCATCATCTCAGTTTAACTTCGGTTAAACATCATCTCGGCTTAACTTCGGTTAAGCATCATCTCAGTTTAACTTCGGTTAAACATCATCTCGGCTTAACTTCGGTTAAGCATCATCTCAGTTTAACTTCGGTTAAACATCATCTCGGCTTAACTTCGGTTAAGCATCATCTCAGTTTAACTTCGGTTAAACATCATCTCGGCTTAACTTCGGTTAAGCATCATCTCAGTTTAACTTCGGTTAAACATCATCTCGGCTTAACTTCGGTTAAGCATCATCTCAGTTTAACTTCGGTTAAACATCATCTCGGCTTAACTTCGGTTAAGCATCATCTCAGTTTAACTTCGGTTAAACATCATCTCGGCTTAACTTCGGTTAAGCATCATCTCAGTTTAACTTCGGTTAAACATCATCTCGGCTTAACTTCGGTTAAGCATCATCTCAGTTTAACTTCGGTTAAACATCATCTCGGCTTAACTTCGGTTAAGCATCATCTCAGTTTAACTTCGGTTAAACATCATCTCGGCTTAACTTCGGTTAAGCATCATCTCAGTTTAACTTCGGTTAAACATCATCTCGGCTTAACTTCGGTTAAGCATCATCTCAGTTTAACTTCGGTTAAACATCATCTCGGCTTAACTTCGGTTAAGCATCATCTCAGTTTAACTTCGGTTAAACATCATCTCGGCTTAACTTCGGTTAAGCATCATCTCAGTTTAACTTCGGTTAAACATCATCTCGGCTTAACTTCGGTTAAGCATCATCTCAGTTTAACTTCGGTTAAACATCATCTCGGCTTAACTTCGGTTAAGCATCATCTCAGTTTAACTTCGGTTAAACATCATCTCGGCTTAACTTCGGTTAAGCATCATCTCAGTTTAACTTCGGTTAAACATCATCTCGGCTTAACTTCGGTTAAGCATCATCTCAGTTTAACTTCGGTTAAACATCATCTCGGCTTAACTTCGGTTAAGCATCATCTCAGTTTAACTTCGGTTAAACATCATCTCGGCTTAACTTCGGTTAAGCATCATCTCAGTTTAACTTCGGTTAAACATCATCTCGGCTTAACTTCGGTTAAGCATCATCTCAGTTTAACTTCGGTTAAACATCATCTCGGCTTAACTTCGGTTAAGCATCATCTCAGTTTAACTTCGGTTAAACATCATCTCGGCTTAACTTCGGTTAAGCATCATCTCAGTTTAACTTCGGTTAAACATCATCTCGGCTTAACTTCGGTTAAGCATCATCTCAGTTTAACTTCGGTTAAACATCATCTCGGCTTAACTTCGGTTAAGCATCATCTCAGTTTAACTTCGGTTAAACATCATCTCGGCTTAACTTCGGTTAAGCATCATCTCAGTTTAACTTCGGTTAAACATCATCTCGGCTTAACTTCGGTTAAGCATCATCTCAGTTTAACTTCGGTTAAACATCATCTCGGCTTAACTTCGGTTAAGCATCATCTCAGTTTAACTTCGGTTAAACATCATCTCGGCTTAACTTCGGTTAAGCATCATCTCAGTTTAACTTCGGTTAAACATCATCTCGGCTTAACTTCGGTTAAGCATCATCTCAGTTTAACTTCGGTTAAACATCATCTCGGCTTAACTTCGGTTAAGCATCATCTCAGTTTAACTTCGGTTAAACATCATCTCGGCTTAACTTCGGTTAAGCATCATCTCAGTTTAACTTCGGTTAAACATCATCTCGGCTTAACTTCGGTTAAGCATCATCTCAGTTTAACTTCGGTTAAACATCATCTCGGCTTAACTTCGGTTAAGCATCATCTCAGTTTAACTTCGGTTAAACATCATCTCGGCTTAACTTCGGTTAAGCATCATCTCAGTTTAACTTCGGTTAAACATCATCTCGGCTTAACTTCGGTTAAGCATCATCTCAGTTTAACTTCGGTTAAACATCATCTCGGCTTAACTTCGGTTAAGCATCATCTCAGTTTAACTTCGGTTAAACATCATCTCGGCTTAACTTCGGTTAAGCATCATCTCAGTTTAACTTCGGTTAAACATCATCTCGGCTTAACTTCGGTTAAGCATCATCTCAGTTTAACTTCGGTTAAACATCATCTCGGCTTAACTTCGGTTAAGCATCATCTCAGTTTAACTTCGGTTAAACATCATCTCGGCTTAACTTCGGTTAAGCATCATCTCAGTTTAACTTCGGTTAAACATCATCTCGGCTTAACTTCGGTTAAGCATCATCTCAGTTTAACTTCGGTTAAACATCATCTCGGCTTAACTTCGGTTAAGCATCATCTCAGTTTAACTTCGGTTAAACATCATCTCGGCTTAACTTCGGTTAAGCATCATCTCAGTTTAACTTCGGTTAAACATCATCTCGGCTTAACTTCGGTTAAGCATCATCTCAGTTTAACTTCGGTTAAACATCATCTCGGCTTAACTTCGGTTAAGCATCATCTCAGTTTAACTTCGGTTAAACATCATCTCGGCTTAACTTCGGTTAAGCATCACTTCTGTTTAACTTCGGTTAAACATCATCTCGGCTTAACTTCGGTTAAGCATCACTTCTGTTTAACTTCGGTTAAACATCATCTCGGCTTAACTTCGGTTAAGCATCACTTCTGTTTAACTTCGGTTAAACATCATCTCGGCTTAACTTCGGTTAAGCATCACTTCTGTTTAACTTCGGTTAAACATCATCTCGGCTTAACTTCGGTTAAGCATCACTTCTGTTTAACTTCGGTTAAACATCATCTCGGCTTAACTTCGGTTAAGCATCACTTCTGTTTAACTTCGGTTAAACATCATCTCGGCTTAACTTCGGTTAAGCATCACTTCTGTTTAACTTCGGTTAAACATCATCTCGGCTTAACTTCGGTTAAGCATCACTTCTGTTTAACTTCGGTTAAACATCATCTCGGCTTAACTTCGGTTAAGCATTACCTCAGTTTAACCTCGGTTAAACATCATCTCGGCTTAACTTGACACGTGGCACCTCGGCTGACACGTCGGCGTCACCTTGCCACGTGTTGGTACTCAGAAAATATATCCTCACAACTGCCCCCTAGGTTCTATTACCTTGGCATTCTGAGGTGATGGAACCTACACTGTTCGTTCATCTGTGCCCCTCTGTCCGAGATCAAACTCACCGACCTCAAAGTTCCCTGGACTTTACTGTCCACTTCTGTCAAGTATCAAGCTTCATGCTTTCCAAGCTGCTCGAGATCACACCTCCTAGCCGAGGTTCTTGTTCCATTACTTCGTAAACTCCAAGAGCTTTACAACTGCTCCACTCACATTTTCTGGTGGGTTCCTGACTTCCAGTCATCTATTTGACTCCGGCGATCTTCATATCGGCATTCATTTTACTTTGTAGGTTCATAAACTTTTTACTTGCTATTAAGCTCAATCTTTCATAACTCTTCTAATTTACTTTGAATCTGTTTATTTCGTCTGTCTTCAAGTCTTGAATTATTTGAATGCCTGGCACTTGTTCTTGTCATATCCGCTTTCTGTTGTTAGCATCATGTCTGGTTCATTACTTTCTTGTTCTTCACATACTTACTTAGCGCCTGTGCACTTGGCTTTATTCTTTCTTGACTCTGTTTTTCTCTTTTTTCATTCAATCCTCTGGCTTCTTCGCTTTCTAGCTCTTTTGCTTAAATCCGTCATTTGTTCCAAGCTTTCAAGCTCTGCAATTGTTTTCGTTCCTCTCCTCCGGTGAAGCTTACGTTATTCTGTCATTTCCGCATCCGTCGTTAGACTTCGGCAATTCTCATTCCGGCTTCCCTCTTTCTGGCAAGCCACTTTTCCTCTTGGTTTTATTTCTTGTTGCTTTCCAAGAAGCTCTGCTTCATTGTTAATCACCATTGCTGTTTTACCCGTTGTTTCCAAATCATCTTCTTGACTACACATTGTTCACATATCTGTTGATTTCTGCCACTGTTCTTGGCTTGACACACCTGTGCAATCTTTTTGTCTTAATTTCCTGATAGTTTTATCACCATTTTTGATTTACGAATTGCACTCTTGTTTCTGTTTCCTGTGTCTTTTCCCAGATTTTTGCTTTCAATCCTTGCTTTTAAAACTCCGAGGTGCCAATCGCCAATAAGAACTTTGATCAAACTCTTCAGGAGGTTGATGCTGAGCTCGTGGCTGGGAAGGCTGCTGAGAAGTTCTTTCCAACGGTCTTCTGGGGGTGAGACACAACCTACTGCTGATACCGAGTAGTTTGCTTCCTTCTTGAAATTGATGCCGAGGTAGCGGTAGTGAAGCTCCTCCAACTGACTGCCGAGGCTGAACCATTGTCAACCGTTGAAGTAAATTAGTCCGACATTTTGCCCTAGCCCCTAATTCTTAGGGTCTTCATCTTTGTACTTTTGTTTTCTTTGCATATATAACCTTTTTTTTGCTTCTAAAAAATGTCTGTTGTTGACTGATGTTAACATTCTTTGCTCCTTGATTATCATTCCTTCTTTCACTGTATTTGATAGCCATGTCGGTTAATTGACTTCTCGGATGGCCCTAGGCTCCAGAAGTCTGTCTACTTTTTCCTCTATTGCTTCAACGTGCATCAACGTCGGTCCTCTTGCTTGTTGGATTACAAGTTTGGCCGACCTGTCGACGTTCAGCTGGTGGCAAGTGACCTCGGGGTCAATGCTAGGCATTTCGTAAGGTGTCCAAGCAAACACCTCAATGTTTGTTCCCAAAAATGCTTCCAATTCCCTTACTTCTTCTTCGACTAAGCCTGAGCCGAGAAGAAATAAGCGTTCTTCATCCCCCTCCTGAACGAGGATTTTCCTCAGTGTCTGTTCACTCTTCTCGGCTGGCTCCTTGCCGACATCATCTAGGACTTTTATGTCCTCGTTTTCAATCTCTGCCTTTTCTGGTTCTCGAATACTGTAGGTGGATTTCATTGCTGCCATGGAGTAAATCTTTGCCTGCAATTGGTCTCCTCTGACTTCTTCAATCCCATGTTCTGTTGGGAACCACAATAGTTGATGCAATGTTGAGGGAATTGCCCCCATTGCATGCAATCATGATCTTTCCAAGATTTGTAAGGAGATGGAGTGTCGATGATGGTGAATTCTGTTGTGATCTTTCTGGTGCCAGCCTGCACCTCCAAGCTTACTGCTCTCAGTGGCCATGTCGGCGTTCCATTGAACCCAACCATTCGGCCATTGGGTTACTCCATATCGTCTGGATGAAGGCCGAGCTCCTTGTAACATCGGACATACATGACGTCACAAGAGCTTCCTTGGTCAATCAGGATGCGTTTCACTTGGCACTCCCCAACCTGGAGGGATACTACCAAAGCATCATTATGCGAGTGCTGGACCATCTCGAAGTCGGCTTCGGTAAAAGACATTACTGGTCCCAAGCACTCATCTGGCCGATGTCTCTTGTCCCCGATTTGGTAAACATGTTGCAGGTGCTTCACTTTCTAAGTCTCCCCCCTAATTTCGTTCTCGTTGACCTTTGAGTGAATTACATTAATTACCCGAGGTCCTCCTGCCTGAGGTTGTTGTGCTGGGGGAGGCGGAGCTGCTGGCGCCTGAGGTAGTTTTGCCTGTTCTTCCCTTGTTCTGGTCTCATCGACGAGGTCTCTTCAGATGGCCTTGCCTCATCAAATCTTCTAAGTGTGTTTTTAGTGCTCTCAATCTCCTCGGGGTGTAACACCTCGGTTGTACCCATTAATCAGTTTATCTCGGTTTTGACCTAACTTGTAAACTTTTCTCAAGTTTTAACATCATCTCGGCTTAACTTCGGTTAAGCATTATCTCATTTTAACTTTGGTTAAAACATCATCTTCGACTTAACTTCGGTTAAGTAAGCATCATCTCGGTTTAACTTTGGTTAAACATCATCTGGGCTTAACTTCGGTTAAGTATCATCTTGGCTTAACTTCGGTTAAGCATCATCTCGGTTTAACTTCGGTTAAACATCATCTGGGCTTAACTTCGGTTAAGTATCATCTTGGCTTAACTTCGGTTAAGTATCATCTCCGCTTAACTACGGTTAAGCATCATCTCCGCTTAACTACGGTTAAACATCATCTGGGCTTAACTTCGGTTAAGCATTATCTCGGCTTAACTTCGGTCAAGCATCATCTGAGTTTTTGAAGTTTTTCCTTTTTTGTCGCTTGTACTCTTGTACCTTTTGTTTTTTTTAGACAATGTAAGCTCTGCATATGGCCGATGTGCCTCCTTGTTCTTAAATGTCTAATGCAACTTTCCTTCTCTGAATGCTTGTGTCTTTGTCTTTTCTTGACTGTCTTTGCATGATTCTATACTTAAAATATTTGCGTGTCTTTAGAATGCTCTTCCTTCTTTGTGCAACCTTCTCGGGGTGACATACCTCGGGTATACAAACTGCTGATTTACCTCGGCAATAACTTGTCCTGTAAACTTTGCATAAATTTTAACAAGTATAAAACATATACTACTTAATGTAAACTTTGCAAGCTTCTTCTCAAGTTTCAACAAGTATTAAACAGTGATCTCGGTCTAACCTACTTGTAAATTGCTACAATTTTCAACAAGTGTTTAAACAATATACTTAGCCTTTATTTCAACCTGTAAATTTATGTATACCTCAGCGGGTGATCATATGTCGGCTTAACATAAACTTGTAAATTGCTACAAATTTCAACAAGTGTTAAGAATCTTCCTTAGGGTTAAGCAACCCACATATTGCTATGAGAACTTAAGCAATAACCTCGGCTTAACTTCAACTTGTAAATTGCTACAAATTTCAACAAGTGTTAAGCATATTTTTCTTCTCTCTGCCTTCCAGTGTGAACTTAAAATCCACTTGGGTTCTCATCATACATGTAGCTTCGACCTTATCGCCGAGGTTGAATTCAAGCCGAGGTTGTCGGCCTTGGTTTCTTTATTGATCTTACTTGGCTTCAACCTGAGTTTGATTTTCGGCCTCGCATCGACGAGCAGTTTCTCTTTTCTTGTTCCGACAATTTTGTTCCCGGCATGTCCTCCTCGGCCCTAGCATAATTCTAGCCAACTTTAGTTTGATCTTATGTGTTTCCTTTTTATCTTCTGGGATCTGAGATCTGCTCATTGTGCTCTTCTCTTCTCGGACTCAGGTGTCGAGATCTTATCTTCTGGAATCTTGGATCTACTCACTCAGGTTGAGCTCTTCTTTTCTCGGACCTATCATCTAGGCCGAGATCATGTCTTCTGGGATCTGGGATCCGGGATTTGCTCACTCAGGTTGAGCTCTTCTATACTTGAATGTTATCTTCTTGGGAGCACTCATGCCCCCTGTCTTTGCATCCCTTCTAGAAGGGTCTTCGTTCCTCCGTAGGTATCTATCATTTCATACCTGGAGGTCGTCTTCATTGCTTCGATCTGTTGTCTTTGGTGCGTCACCTTCCTGGCCGGCTTCTTTCACTCCGTGACTCTGGTCACGAGTGTCTGTGTTGCTATTGTCCCCTTCAATGTTGAGATCAATAGGTCTTCCACTCCCAGCAAGAGCGTAGTCTCTAATCTGGTCATTCTGTTCGTCATTGGCCATCTATTCTTCTTTCTTTCCCACAGACGGCGCCAAATTGTGTGGGTGATTTTCCGACCACACTGCCCGCTTAGTAACCAGCTGGAGAGCACTGGCAGAATAGATGGCACCTGACTGACCTTAGACCCATGGGGGTGCCTCTCTTTTATAGCCAATACAATCCTAGTCCCAATAGGAGCCTGGCCCTAATGGACTTAGGATTACTGCTAATCTGGAACTCCCAGTGGGATCAGGATAAACTCTCTAAGAGTCTTATCTTTACCTAAACTGAAGTCTTCTCCCAATTTAGGACTCTCGTCCATATCCAAGTTGAGTTCCCTTTTCATTCTAGGACTCTTGTCCCTTATCCGCTTATCTCGGATTCCGATATCTTCGGAGGCGACCTCGGCCTAGCTGAGATCACCTCGGCGTCACGACCAGGACACGTGGCACCTCGGCTGACACATCGGTGTCACCTTGCCACGTGTTGGTACTCAGAAAATATATCCCCACATATTACATGAGCTGTTAAGTATTAAAAGTACGAATACAAAAGCTTCCTTCAACATTAATGCTTTTGGAGGGAAAACAAAGCCCGGATTGTTAAGGCTAGCTTCGAAGTAAGATATTTTGCTTCGAAGCCGAGTCAAACGGCTTCGAAAAGAGAGAAGCCAGCTTCGAAGTGGGTTGCCCTACCCAAAATATAAAAATACTCCAGTATTCATTTTAAAAGAGGCTAAAGACCTGTTTTTAGAGTTTTTAACAAAGGTAATGTCCTTCGAAGCAAAACTTGAGTTTCTTTAACAAAGGTAATGTCCTTCGAAGCAAAACTTGAGTTTCTTTAAGGATGGGATTTGGTGTTCGAAACATCGAAAGCAATAATGACAATGACTAGACGTTGACTATGGTCAAAACAAATTTTAAATGTAAGATTGCTGGATTCGAAGCACTGTTTCCAATTGAAAATCAGCCAAAACTCTATTCCACAAATTGGAAAGGTTTATAATTGGCTCATTTAGTGTTTTATTTAAAACAATTAAGTCCATATTCAAAGGATGAAATTGATCGAAGTTCGAAGCTCTGAGTTGACTTTTAAAACACAAGTAAAAATACAAAGCGAAGACAGGGTCAAACAAAGACAAATTTTGTTTATGTTAAGTTCAGAGCGATTACATCAGCTGACCCTATCTTGGTATAAACTCGAGCTCATAAAAATAAGGAATGGAATAAATAACAAGATCATGAAATTTAGTCCAACAATGATCAATGAACTTTTGTTCTTTCCTTATTCTATCTTCTAAATTTTCTAGCATTGGCTGTGTAATAACCCACATTCATGTCTTAGTCATGTTCATGTACATTTGCATGATTTTGTCTTGTTAAGCTTGCATTTGTAGACTTGGACTTGTTTTGCCTAGGTAAGGGTTCTTGTCTTGTCTTGATGCTATCATGTTTTCCCCTTGTTCCAATTCATCAATGTCTAAGTCATCCCAATACGCAGAATCTTTATTCTTGAAATCATTGAATTCTTCAATAAAGTTCTCTGCTTCGTACTGAGCATGAATTCGAAGGGACGAAAGTTGGTCTAAAGATTGTGTAGTAGCCACAGAGTTTCGATGCCAGTGAAGGAGCAATAGAAGTTGGTCCAGAAACATATGAAGTTCTGCCTGAGCAAGGGGATTAAGGACATGACCCCTAGTCAAAATATCACAAGCCCATCGAAGGTTTTTTAGAGGGACTTCGTCCTCGAGTACATTAAAAGGCAAGTGAGAGAAGGCTGCAAGCAGAAGTTGAGCCTGTTTCCGCTCAGCTGGGGTAGGAGGAGGCAGAGGTTTATAAGGTGGAAAGGCATTCTCTGTGGATAGGGCAATCTTCAATTTTTCTGTCCAGGAAAGAATTGGTAGAGGAGAATCAATTTCGGGAGACGAAAAAGAAGGTGTGGACGCTTCTGTTTTCGAGGATGATACGGGAGCAGAATGAACAAAGGCATTAATATAATCAAGCCAGTCAGAATAACAGATCTTCGCCTTCTGGGCTAAGAATGATGGGTTATACCCTTGTGCTTCTTTTGGGCGAGGGGCAGAGTGCATTATCTTTGTAGGCATGGAAGATGTATACCATGCTACAAGAAGATTCTCCTCCAGACTACGCCGATGGTCAATGGGCACATAAGGATAAACAACTGAACTTCGAGTATTGGAAGGAAACTCTAAAGGGTCAGTGAACTCAACAAAATGGTGGTTGATTCGCTCCTTCAAATCATAAGTCCCAAGTACTGACCAGCTTGTCCAGTCAGAACCTCCAGAAGAGGAAGAAGTTGCAGCTTTATCCCATACAGAAATTTGCGAAGAAGAGTTGCTCAAATCCATATTTGCAATTTTCCGAATCAAAGGTTTGAGAGCAAATTGTTCGAACTGTAAAGGTAGGTCAGAGGGGAAAATTTTTATGTCTATGTTTGTAGCCTTCTGAATCGAAGGATTACGAGCAATGTGTTCGTAATCCAAAGGTCGGTAATTTGCAAAGGCATCCATGACCTGAATATAGAAAGGTGGGTAAAGGTGGCTAATAAATGCATGCTTTCGACGAGGAATGGCATTGAATCCATGTTTGCAATTTTACGAATCAGAGGTTTGAGAGCAGATTGTTCGAACTGTAAAGGTAAGTCAGAGGGGAAAATTTTTATGTCTATGTTTGTAGCCTTCTGAATCGAAGGATTAAGAGCAATATGTTCGTAATCCAAAGGTCGGTAATTTGCAAAGGCGTCCATGACCTGAATATAGAAAGGTGGGTAAAGGTGGCTAATAAATGCATGCTTTCGATGAGAAATAGCATCGACATATGACTCTTCGTATGCTTCATCACTGGAGGAAAGAATTAATTTGGCCATGAAATGTATCAGTCTGTTCGAATAATAAGACAGTGAAAGTATTTAAAGGATCAAGACGAGAGTATTAATACAGATGGTATGTGACAGTTGCATTTCTGGGAAGATGCAAAACCCATGCACGTTCTAAGACGTGGGAAAAGGGACTCTGATCCACTAATATCACCAAGTCTTGGGTATATTAGTGCGGGGGGTAATGTTGGCTACACATTTTGTGCTAGCCAGTGACAATTCGACGCGTTGCAAAGTAAGGGTAATATGGGGAGACCAGGTAGGTCTTCGATCCTGATCATACACGTGGCAATCAATATTGGTTGTTATAAGATCTGAGTAGTAGCGGATCAACAAAGAGACGTACGGTGACGTGGCTTCAACGGTTGCTCACATTCAAATTCGAATATAAGGGGGAAGCCTAACTGCAAGTGAAGGCGTAGTGGAACTACTTATAAGGTAGCATGATCAGCGATTACGGAGGAGCAGTTCGACGGTTTGGAGTACAATTCGATGGTTATCTTCGGAAAGTATAAATAGCAGAAAGGACTTCAGAGAAAAGGAGGAGAAAAAGATCTAAAGAATTACTTTACATATTCCAGTGTTATTTCCTGTCCTTTATATTTCTGTACTTTAAGTTCCTGCGCTGCACTTCATTTGTAGGAGTAGCTTTCGAGTATATTGCCGGTGTAATTCTCTACGGAACTAAGATCATTGTAAGTTTTTCATACTAATGAAATATTTCAGTTTATTTAATTGTTCTTATGTTCAAGTTTTCTGAAGTCAAATTACCAGTAAGCCACCAGTAAAAGTCCTCTTTATTGAGGCCGAAAGAACCATAACACAATCGTCTGAATAATTGTTTGGCAATTACAATTCTGTAAGGACTGATTGATCCTTACTGGCACGCTCATAATTATAAAAGTAACCTTCGAAAGCCAAAAAGCCAACAATTATGTCAACTCAATGAAATTGGTAACATTGATTAAAAAATCAAAGGTATAATGATCCATTCAAAAGGAAATTGATGATTTGAAATTGGATGTGAACTTTTCAATCATTTTAAGAAAAATAAATGGGCTATTTTATATGCTGATTTAGTTTAATTTTTAATGACGTGTTATCAATTGAATTGAATTAACATAATTTAAAAAATTCAAGAATAAAATTGACATAATTAAAAGGGTGAATTACACCAACAGTTTTTATAGTTTGGAACTCGTGTCACTTTTGTCTCTGATTTTTCAATTGTAACACATGACTCTAAATTTTGAATCTTGTTCTAAATAAGGACAATTGAAAATACTATTGCTCAATTTTAAGGACAAAGTCGTTAGTTTGATAAAATATAAACTAATTTAACAAAAATAAATATTAAAAAATATTTTTGAATTTTAAAAAATAATTTATACCCACCAAAGATAATATGTAAAATTGAAAAATCTTTTAGACATTTATTTATTTTATCAAATTAATTTTTATTATGCGTTTGGAAGATGATCATATAATGGACGATTGTTAAGATTTTAATATGTAATCGATATGTTTAATATATAAAATGTTTTTAGTTTTAGACTTTTTGATTTAATGGATTGGTTTAATAATGATATCAAAGTTTTCGCCGTATTTGACTTTTGAAAAAATAGAAACTTATTTAATAAAAATAAAAACAACCACCTATTACATGATCATCATCCAAACACATAATAAAAATTAGTTTGATCAAATAAATAAATAAATAAATATCCAAAAAAATTATTAATTTCACATAATTTTTTCTTTAGTGGGTAGAAATAATTTTTAAAAATTTAAAAATATTTTTTTGACATTTATTTTTGTCAAATTAGTTTATATTTTATCAAATCGACAACTTTACCCTTAAAATTGGGCAATAGTATCTCAATTGTTCTTATTTAGAATAAAATTTAAAATTTAAAATCAAATATATCACAATTGAAATTGAAAAGTTTATAATTAAAATGACACAAAACCTAAATTGTAGGGATGTTAGTGTAATTCACCCTAATTAAAACTACACAACTATAATTACAAGTGTCAAACTGATACAAGGGACAAACTACAGGATTATGGCCTCGTTTGTTTTCCTCGTTCATAGTCCAGAGTGGACTATGAATGATGAACAGTGTATATACCTCCTGTTTGTTTTGACAATGTACATCGGAGTCATAGTCTGAACGGACTATGAATCCCCTCAAACCAACGGATTAACAATTCCTCCTGGGACTGGGACTTGGTATTGGAAAAAGAAGCCCTTGGGATTACAATGTAAATGACTATACTATCCACCATATCATCAAACAAAGAAAACAGATCCCTCCTCCAAATCTTTATCCACACTCAAAAAAATTCAAAAAAGATCATGAAACAAAAATAATGTCTAACATAGAACGGTCCACTGAACTATGTTTCGACACGAGAAGTATGGGCACATACCAGACCAAGCTCAACATGGAAAGGCGCAAGCCATAAACGGAAGGTGATGCAATGAATGCATACAAATTACAATGCAATGGATATGGCACGCGAGCCAAACCAAATCTTGCCTAGGAAAAGCATGTACGGATACGAGCCATGTCTAACACAGAAAAGGTGCCGCAACCCTCAAACCAACATACCAGCGTGGAATAGGCGCGTACACATGCAGAACTGTGCTTTAACGTGAAAACTAAGGGCACATACCAGACCAAGCTCAACCTGGAAAGGCGCAAGCCATAAATGGAAAGTGATGCAATAAATGCATGCAAACTACAATGCAATATCTACAAATATGCAATGGAATGGATACAATGGATATGGCCTGCGGGCCAAACCAAATCTTGCCTAGGAAAGCATGTACGCATGCAAGCCATGTCTAACATAGAACGGTCTACTGAACTATGTTTCGATGTGAAAAGTATGGGTAGATACCAAACCAAGCTCAATCATGGAAAGGCGCGAGCCATAAAGCTATAATGCAATATACACTATATGCAATGATGCATGACAATGCAATTATATATTTTATTTTATTTTTGTTTTTGCAATGCACGTGATGCATGAAATGCGTGGAATGCGCGACAACACGCGGCTTTTGTAGGCACATCAATGCATTAAAGGTCTTGCACCTTCCGAGGATTTAAGGTCTCCTAGACCATACAATATTGCACAAGAAATGCATAACAATGTAAGTGAATTTGAAATGGGCAACAACATGCGACTTAAGACATGCATGATAATGCAAACGAACTATGCACATCAATGCGCCAAAGGTCTTGCACCTTCCAAGGATTTAAGGTCTCCTAGACCGTGGATATACCTGTGGCGGTTCGTCTGGTTGCACCAGCCTCAAATGAACCATACATACAATATCGTGCCTGCAAAGAAAACAAACTTAACAGGTACAGTGTGATTAACAATATGCGTATTAATGTATTTGAAAATGCGTGACAACGCAAAGCAAGTAGGAAGCATAACAATGCTGTGAAGGCACAGTGATGTAAGTGGAGCATGCGGTCTACGCAGGCAACGAAATTGATCATAAGCATGCGGTCTACACAAGTAATGAAATTGGACAAACATGCGGTCTACGCAAGCAAAACATGCGGTCTACGTAGGTAGTGAATTTGAACAAATATGCGGTCTACGCAAGTAATGAAATTTGAACAAGAGAATGCGGTCTACGCAAGCAAAACATGCGGTCTACGCAAGTAATGAAATTTGAACAATCATACGGTCTACGCAAATAAAACATGCGGTCTACGCAAGTAATGAAATTTGTTATGGGGACTTTCAAGGTCTAGATATTAGGATCTGGATTGGGAAGAAGTGGCCGACAAGGCATCACGGAGATAACTAAGGTAATCCACAACCCACATGCATTTGGGTTGGGTTAAAAAAAAACAGA
>NW_021025237.1:1876681-1895557 GCF_004153795.1 Camellia sinensis
TGATTAATTATGCGGTCTACGCAAGCAAAACATGCGGTCTACGCAGGTAATGAAATTGAACAATTATGCGGTCTACGTAACAAGATGCGCAAAACCGCGCGATGCGTTAGACAACACGAGTGCGGAAGACAGTGCAATACGCAAGATAGCGCGATGGAATGCATGTAAAAATGCAATGAGATGCGCAAAATAGCGCGATGCGTTAGACAACGCGAGTGCACAAGACAATGCAATGCGCAAGATAGCGCGATTGATTTTGAAATGCACAAGACAGTGCGATACGCTAAACAGCGCGATTGATTTCGAAATGCACAAGACAGTGCGATAGATTTGAAATGCACAAGACAGTGCGATAGATATGTGATGCACAGGGGGGCAACTTTTGAGTTTCGTAAAGCCAAAAGGATACGGAAAGGATACACCTTGCACGAATTTGAGTGCCACGCACAGAAGACACGACCCTAGGTCACAACGGAGGCCGGCTGAGTGTCGAGGATGCACTGTTTTTGCACTGTTTTGAGCACTAAAGGCCCTGGACCCCACACATAACTCAAACAAGGGTGCAAGAGGCTCCAAAATCACTGTAGGAGACCACCGGATGTCCACCGGCCATCAAAATGTATCACCGGCCGTCCACCGGCCATCATATAATTCCATCGGCGCAATATTTTGCCGACCGGCAAAGAGTGTGGCCGACTGGCAAAGAATTCCTGTATTGGGGCAGTTTTGTCAATTCGGTACGGGTCTTTTAAAATAGGGTTTCTAACCCTATTTTCTTCACTCCTCCTTGGTCGAAAATCCTTCCCCCTCCCCTCTAGGGCACTTTCCTCCCTTGATTCTCTCCTTTTCTTGCATTCTAGCTCCCATTTCGTTATTCGATTCGCAATCTCCTTCGCGTTTCGGACATTTTCAACCGAACGAAACTTCGTTTCGGTGTTTCTTTCTTGATTTTTGCCACTCGGGGCTTGTTTCCCTCGAATTTTTCTTGATACCCGTGCCTTTTCCGCACTCCGTCTTTTTCGACCTTTTCCGACCCTCTCGGGGTTTGACTTTTTGTTGACTTTTCGCCTTCTTGCCCGATTTTTCGTCTTCCGGCCATTTTCACATTCTCTTCGAGATGGCAGACGATCTTCCACAGGGTGGGGCTCCTCCAGAGCTCGAGATGGACCCTGAGGCCGAGCCCTTGCCACTTCATATCCGCCCGTTCGATCCGAAGACCTACAGGCCTGCAGTTCACGAGATGCTCCCCAACGGACTACGCCAGTTTCGGAGCTTCGAGAGGCACGTGCCACGCGAGCTACTACTGCGTGAGCCTACCTCCCACCTATCCTTCAGCGCTTCCGAGGTAACTTTCCTTCTCTGCTTTACTTTCTGTAATGTAGGATGCAAAACTGCCGTAGCTGGTTATGCTCTTTAACTGCTTAATTCTGATATGCTGTATACCGTAGTTGATTGTAAACATACGTGCAACTGATATCTTTTCGAGACTGACACATGCACACATACTGCACACACACTACACTGACCCCGAATCACCCGAACACACGGCGCACACTGTATTTCACTGCATACACACTGGTACCCGTTATTGGCTTGAGTCTGAAAACATGCACGCATGCCGTATTTGTCCTGGACCACTCGAATACACTGGCGCATCACATGTCGTAGTTCACTGTTAGCACACCGGCACCCGGTATTTGTTTGAATCTTGTTAAAACTTACACGCATGCCGTATTTGCACTGAACCATTCGAACACGCTGACACATCACACATTTGTAGTTCACTGTATGCTTCTTAGAACTGCATTTTGAATATTGCCTTGCAATTGTTGTTTTTGATTACAGGGGGATTCCCATACCATTCGCGGGTATGGGAACACCATTGCTCGGGACTGGTACCTCGAGCTGCCAGATGCTGTTCGTGACATCGTCGACGAGGCCGACTTTGGCATCTTCTGCAGGGGGCTCTCTTGAATGACTACCTACAGGCCCTTGCTTGCTGCTCTAGCGGAGAGGTGGTTGGATACCACCGACTCCTTCCACTTCTCTGTCGCAGGGGACATGACGATGACCCCTTACGACTTCTCGATGCTTACTGGCATTGGGGTAGGGGGTGATCCGATCCCCTTTGACACGGATATGGACGAGTGGGACGCCGCCCAGCTATATCTGCTTGGCACTCAGCCTCTCCTCACTCGAGCGGGGTTCGTTAGGTACTCGTGGTTTGAGAGCCACTTTCGGATCCAGCCGGCCTTGGCAGAGGAGGCGCAGATGTCCCCAGAGGACGTGGACCAGTACACGCGGGGCTTCATCATGTTCCTCATCGGAACGACTCTCTTCGCCGATCGGGTGAACACCGTGCCCTTATGCCTGTTGAGCGCGCTGGTGGACGTCAGGCAGATCCACCATTATGACTGGGGTGGCGCAGGCCTGGCCACATTGTACGGTTACATGAGCTCTTCCTCCCGCCTCAGCGGACAGCTTCTCGGTGGCTACTGGCGAGCCTGGGAGGTACGTCCCCTTCCCCTTTTACATTTCTGCTTCCTGCTTTCTGTATTCTGCACACTGCACATATACTGTACACTGCCCCACACTGACTATACACTGCACACCCGGCACACATATACTCTGCTTTACACTGACTGTACACTGCACACACTGCACACTCTGCACAATACACTGCACAACACACGGTTCTGCTATTTCTGCTTTATTCTGTATTCTGCCTTATCTGATAGTCATACTGACATATGTTCTGCAGTTGTGGGTGTACGCCTACTTTCCTAGGCTTGCACCAGTACCCGACGAGGAGATCCCATTCGGCGTCCCCTTCTCTCATCGCTTCAATGTGCGATGCATACGGAGACCACAGGAGTCTCTCATTTTCTTCCGCCGATACTTCGACACCATCACCGCTGCAGAGGTATGGTCAACTTTAGAGTTTATTATTATTTTGGCTTTGCTTCGCACCGTATATTTTCAATAATGGTAGATAATAAACTGCATTTCATCTTCAGATCACCTGGCAGCCCTGGGCTCCGTTGCCGGCCGTGGTGAGGGATCACTACGAGGGCTCAGAGGAGGCTGCCCGTTGTCAGAACTTGTTGGAGGGCCCGGTCTGTCAGGCTTGGTACTTGGGCGATCGTTTCTTGCGTCAGACCCTAGGTTTACCGGAGTAGATAATGCCGGGTCCACCTCCTTCCCATATGAGAGATACAGAGAGGTTCACTGCCCAGGAGATGAGGGGCTATACCGTCGGCTGGGGAGCAGAGCATCACAGAGGCGAGGGCGACTACGCAGAGTACGTCCGGACCTACATCATGCGACCCTTGAGCGGTGGTCGCCGAGCTGAGGGGGAGAGGCCAGCGGCGTCAGTAGCTGGAGCGGGGGCTGGGCTGGAGCAGGCACATCGAGGAGGGCGCGAGGCACGGCAAGAGCGGAGCTCGAGGGGACGGGGGACTGGCTGGCTGCCCTGCCCCACTGTACTGTCATATAGAGGCAGGATAGGTGTACCAGATCCCCTTTGTTCCTCCCCCGGCTGGTCATGAGTTAGCCGGTATCCCCGACTTGCCTCCGGTATGTATTACTTCATTTTGCATCTTGCATCTGCATTTCATTTCAGTTTATTTGATATTCCGCAGAATACTGATATATCTTATACTCTTGCAGGCGTCTTCCGAGTACACCCGGCAGTCCGTGGAGTTGAATGCCTCCATGATGGGGATGCTGCAGCGGACCTTTGACCTCCTGGCCCTCTACAGCATTCCGGTATGTTCTTCTGACAATGGCCTCAAACCATTCATAAGTTGATTCGCGTAATCTGATGCACGACACCACACCTGACGCACTGATCTCACAGCATCTGATACACTGCATACATTGCATTTATACACTGTACTCTGCAATGATAAACTGCCCACGACATTCACACATTGTACTCATATACTGCATTTTGCACTGATAAACTGCTCACTGCGTTCACACTGTACCCATACATTGCATTCTGCACTGATAAACTGCTCACGGCGTTCACACTGTACCCATACACTACATTCTGCACTGATAAATTGCTCACGGCGTTCACACTGTACCTATACACTGCATTCTGCACTAATAAACTGCTCACAGTATTCTAATGTATTTGCCTTTTGTGATTTTCAGCCTCCCTTGCAGATCCCTCTGATGGGTGGCGCTCCGGCTGGGCCCTCTATTCCCGCTCGAGGAGGGCGTGGAGACACTGCACGTCCCCATACTAGGGGAGGGCGTACTCATGTCGGGAGTAGTTCTCGGGCGCCGACCCCTGACGACGACGATGATGATGACGATGATGAGTCCGAGGCAGAGGCAGAGGCCAGGTCATCTGAGGAGGCTGGAGACGACTCAGACTCAGGCTTAGATGGCGACGCTGATGATGATGCCCCTGGACCTTCGTCCAGGAAGAGGGCGATGGCAGATCCCCGGGCCCGAGACTACTGAGGATGACCCAGATTGCTGCTTTTCTTCTTCTTTTTTGTACTTTTTCTTTTGTTTTTTCTTTGCTGGTAGTTAGATTACCTTGTACTGCCGCAGGCAGATTTTTTTTGTTTTCCTCAAAACTTTGTACTTGAAAAAGATTATGGAATGAAACGAACTTTTTTATCTAAAAAAAGTGTTACATTTACATATCTCATGTATTGCATCGCATCACATCATGTTACACCTCAATGTAAATGGAATTGATTTGTGGTCTGAATGTTGAACACTTGCATTGTAATAACAGGATAACCAAACCAAGTAACAGCAAAGCAACCCGCACAAACCACTGCTTAACCTGAACACACGACCCACACTCTGCTGAGGATTAATCTGCATACAGTCAATAACCCAACACTTGGTTTATTTTGCACACGGCAAGCCTTAAACAAAACAGCCCAATCTGACAAGACAGCCTTCAAAGGTGAAACCGGCTAGGGTTGAAACATGCTCGGATGCCCCAAATTTTTCCTTCCTTCTTTTGGTTTGCCCAGATGTAGAGAATGGCACAGCACTCTGAGCATAAACGATTTTGGAAATTAAATAAGGGTTTTCAACCGGGGTATCGAGCCTACAACTGAACACAGCGGGGAGGACTCAAACAAAAGCGTACACGACCTAAACACAACGAGACACGCTTGGAAGAGACCTAAAACAAAGGTTGAGGTAAACAAAACAAAAGATACGACATACAGACGCGTTAACGAGGATGGGGGACCACGAATCACGAGGAGCCAGTTTCTCTGGGTACTGTTTCCCACCCTTTTCTCATTTGTGATTCTCACATCACTCCGGCACTCAAGCTCAGTTTTTCTCTCAAAACCCTTTTCCTCACTTTTTCTCTCAACTTACACCTCTCTATTCTTCATTCTCTCATTTTCCATCCCTCCCCAGGGTAATTAATGGATAAATAGGAAGGTGTGGGTTCATGACCGATGCCGTTAGCTCACAGCTATTTCTTCTGGTGGGTAGAGTGCCCTCCTAGCAAGTATGTTGACGACGGGAGAACGATAGAACGCCTGACTCAACTGTGCCCCTAGTTCATCATTTTGACCATTTTTCGTTTTGGTTTTCCACTAAAACAGTTTTGATCAAGATAAAAGTTGGATTAACGTACTTGTTCGATTTTTGATTTGAAAGCCATGCAAGTCAGGCTGTAAGCACTGAAAATTTTCCTTTTTGGGTCCAAGAAAAGTGGTCCAGTTTTGGAAAATGGAATAGTTTTCGAGAAAATAGTCAACCTCAGTAAAAATTTTCAAAAACTATTTTGCAAACAGTCGATGCTCAACGAGCATGGAACTTACTCTTTGAGATGCGCAACCTCGGATCGGAGGCAATGAAAAATTGGCCCCTGGCTTGAAAGATGCGCGCACGGCAACGGAAAAGTTGTCCCCTGGTTTGAAATGGCGGCTTCACGACGACAAGTGGCAACGGAAAGGTGCCCCTTTGTTTTGGATAGATGCCGCAGCAAGTCCAACAAACCAGTCTTCACTAGTGATGACACGACCGAACTCCCTCGGCACACAGAGACAGACGAATGTCAAAAAACCAATATATGGGATCACAGTCCACTTTGAAGGTGTTGGCGACTGGACTTTGGGATGAAATCGAAACCATTGCATGGACCGAGACGCTATGAAAGCGTTAGGGGCTGGACTTCATGATGAAGTTGCCTACGTATCCCAAACATGGGAATCAAGCCTTAAGTAGTTCGGGTTAAGGTACACTCGAGTATTTTAACCTTCACTTTTCAGGCTCTAATTTTTGCCAAGGTGCCCGATGTGGGTTTTCAACCTTGCGAGCTTTTCTTTCTTTCTTTTTTATTTCTTTTTCTTTTTCTTTTTCGCATTTTTCTTTTCTTTTCTTTTCTTTTTTGTACTTTTTGCTTTTTGCTTTTTTTTGTATTTTTCTCTTGCTCTAACTTTTGCCTGGGTCGCCCTTCCGGGTTTTCGGCCTAGCGAGCCTCTCAAAGGGTAAAAGCGTAACAAGTCCATGCCAAATGATTTTTGAAGTTGAAGCCTCTCTGTATCTAGGAGAACGGCTGTTGCAATGATTTGCAGAAGAATCCATCATGGTCACTCCACGAGTTTCTTTTGGTGAGATCTAATCCTTTTGATTCGGCTTTGGTGCCTCTTGTTCGAGGGCTGCTTCAAAACAGGCCACACGGGCCTCCTCCGACAGTTGATTGTTGGATGTTCCGAATGAGTTCGAGGTTCAAGACAAACAGGTCGAATCTTGAGGCTGAGAGCGATCCTAGGCTGCACAATCTCAAGAGAGATCCCACACAGGTCATCGTAGGGCTGCGTAAAACATTTGTTTTTGAAAGTTTTTAAGAAAGCGATAAATTGCTCAGGCCGAAGATAGTGTGGGACCAATCTGGATCAAGCCAGGATCCTTCTCAGTACTCACGCCGACAAGCATGATTTCATTCATAAAAAAGGCTTAGCATGCCTCTCATTTTCTCAATTTGATCAAAGTTTTGTAAAACCCGAGGAATTCCCTCCTCTTCGTTTTTATCACCGCAGTGTTCAAAAGAGGTTTTTGAAAAACTTAGGTCAATGCAATGAGTTTGGCGCGCAGGCGAGCATGCGAGATGTACCGTCAGCCCATTCAAATCCTCTGGCACAACTAACTCACACTGAAAGCAAGCATGAAAATGACATAACCACAGCTGTTTCATTCAGATTTGTTGGTGTAACTGGCCCCTCGGCAGAAACAGACTCAAAAACAAAAACGGGTAATTACAAGACAAAACGGTGTTCGAGGCAACAACCCCAGAATCACCTGGTATTCTAAACAAAGGGGACTGACTCGCTACAACAAGACAGACCCTTAAGCAAAAAGACTGACTCAAGACAAAGAGACAGACTCAAAACAAAAGACTGACTCGATACCCAAGCCAGAATTTACAAAACTAGCGTTCACAGACGTTCAAAAATGCGTGCCAGACGCCACATCCAAAATATACCAAACGCCGCCCGCAGGTGGTTCAGTTTCTGATTACATACTTGCAGTATCTGTGTCCTCAAAATCCAATAACTGGGTGGTAACGAACTTGGCTGAGGTGGGTGGGAGGATAACCTCATTGTCAATCAAATCTTGCACCTCATGACGGAGGCGGAAACAATTGTCGGTTGCATGGCCTGTCTGCTGGTGGTACGGGCAGTACTGGGCAGCATCATGCGTAGTAGGGAGATTCTTCGGGAGAGGCCGAGGCTCCAAGGGTTTAAGGTGTCCCCTCTCGGCAAGGATAGGCATGTAGAGAGCATGAAAGGTCTTGCGCCCTCGGGGCAGGTACTTTGGAGTCTGAGCGTTCTTACTAGCTGCACAAGCAAAAGGGTCAGTAGGTGTTGCCTTGGCTTTCTGATCTTTCCCAAGTGCAGGGGCGGGAATAGGAGAAACTGTTCTGGCATGACGGGGCCTATCCCGATTTTCCGACTGACTTGAACTCCCCTTAGGTGGAGTGGGGAAAGCATCCTCCACAGCTCTCGTCACAACTGCAGATACCTGTTGCTTGTTCATCCCCGCGGCTTTCAAAGCCTCGACTACCCACAGCAGTTGTTCACTGGGATCGGCATCTGCCTTCACTTTGTTCTTGCCTCTGGCCTCAGCCTGGTCGAGGGTTTGGTTTGATGTTGATATGTCATTTCCATAGCTGGAGGCCATCTCTGGTTGGCTAAGTTCAATCACAATTCGCCCCAACAGCGGGGGCTCCTGGGGTACAAAACTCCCGGCGTATGGTGCGGCTGGAGGTGAAGCTGACATTCCATAGGCGAGATCCGCCACAGACCTCTGGAGATCACCTATCATCCCCATTAGTTCAAATGTAGTAGGCTCGCAAGCCTGGTATAGCTGGGGGGCCCAGACCGGGTGCGCAACAGGCGACCTGTGTGGATGTGGCATATCAGTATTGGTCTCACTTTGCAGAGTGATCCTTTGCTCTAATGCGGCTGTCATAACCACGATCTCTTCCGAATTCTGCATCATCATAAGTCCTGCCTCAGCAAGGGGGAGCACTAGCTATTCTGTACCAGCTGTCCGAACTGAAAGAGACATCAAACAGCATTTCAGCCCAAATGGATCAAACACGGGTGTAGCTGAACAATTATACTCTACTGCTGATCACTGTTCCCCAGAAATCACTGTCCCCAAAACTGATCCTGATACCCACAGATAACTGATTCTCATAAACTAACACTGATGCCCTCAGGTCTAATACTCAATCTTGCAAACTGATATGTACGTTTCCTGTAGAGATACATTCTAAAAGCACATAGCAAGTAAAGAGAGCAAAAACACCCCTATGTTAGTATAGGGTTTCCCTGTCCTATTTTGTCAGGAGCTAGGGTTTCACTAGGCACGCAGCAGTTTTCAAACAACCTAACATCGGGTGAGCAGCCTGTCCTAACTTGGGATGGTCGCTATGGATCCGAATATGCACTAGGTCGAATGGTCGAAAAGGGTGCCCCGGTAAAACCGGGGTTTGTGTTCCCATACTGTCAGAGCCCATAACCGGTCAGCCTTATGGTCAAGCCTTAACAAGACAAGCCTCCGGCAAACCGTTCAGGAATGACAGATGGCAAACACTGTGTTCCTAGGCGCACCAATGCACATGCAATGCAAAGAGACACATAAATGGAATCAAAATAGGATATCACGAGTTCGAGTCAAGCTCTCTAAATCCCCAGCAGAGTCGCCAGAAACTGTAGACGCGACCGCGTGGGCGGCCCTGCTACAGTTCGGACTCGATTTGTGTCACGGTTCTCAATCTGAACCAAAGAGTCCAAATCTGGCAAATCGTTTCGAGAAACAGATTTTTTGAAAAGAAGTGCCAAACATGGACTGCTTTGCCAGATACAGAGTCGCCACCTAAATATTTTAAAATGGGAGAATTTAGGAAACCCTGACTCGATGCCAAAGGCCACGTGTCCGTCATCACCAAAGTTGCCTCGGCTCGGAAACTTGGGTACGATTGGGGAAGGTCAGCTATGAGCACCCCCTCTCGCCCGATCCGAAAATCGGCCTCTACTAACCATGATATCTTGTTTTGAAAGCATTATGTGTTCTTATTCCAATTATTAGCCTAGAATTACTATGTTATGCGCGCAACAAACAAGTATAGACCAGATTTGCCTAATTTGGAAACAAGCATTGCATATCCGTTTGTCTCAAAAAGTACTTTGGAATTTGCTACTCGCAAGTAGGCTAAAATAAGGGATTTAACGAGTTTTTCCAACTCAGACCAATCCAACCTTCATCGAGGCATTTCAAACAGTTTATCTCATAGCAATCAAGACCACATGTAAACAATGCTGTATGATAGCATTTCCCAACGCATGCGAATGCTAAAGCATAAATACTTACCATCGTCCTCCGTGGCAAAACAATAAACTCATCTAGGTAAACAATGCAGTGATCCAAGTCCATGTTTTAACATGACTAATGCAACCATGCAGATGCATTAGAATAGGCCGCCCTACCTAAACATGGGCATGTGAAATGCACAAAGTAGCATGTATTATCAAGTTAGATTTGAAATACTAATGCAGTTAGCAAAATGAATGCGGCCGAGCCCGGTGCATGCAAACTGATGAAATGATGCACGCATGCATAGCATAAGGTATGCTAATTTAAACATGCCCTAATCTACCTTCATAAGCAGGTAAATAAAAGGGAAGAAAGGAGTGGGGGTTGGAAGACATGCACACACTCACCCACACTTATTACAAGTTTACCCTCGCTCGGAGGGACCGAAAGAATAATACAGTTCAAATAATGAATTAACTATCCTAGCTAATTAATTATTACAAATTACCTAATTAGTTAACAAACTAACTAAGCTAGGAAAAATAGTAAACCGCCTCGGGAGCAGAGCTCGATGCAATGCATGCTCGGTCTTGCTCGGGAATTCACTGCCATGCGCAATCTGCCTCTGTTTTCCCTGCTCTGCTCCTCTGAAGACTGTCAAAGTCTCAGAGTTGCTTCTCTGGACATTAGGAGACACCATCGGCTGAGTAGAATGGTCACCGACAGTGGTCTGGTGGTCATCGGCACATAATGAATCCATCGACTGCCGGTTTATTGCCGGTCGGCACTCTATGAAGTCGATCGGCAGAGAATGCCTGCAGAACCTGTTTGACAGCAGCAGAGGACAGGACTTTGCATGGCAATACAATTCAAGCCATATATGCACCAATCATGCTCCTTATCATGTGAGTGAGTCAAAGGGACATGCTCCTTGGTTCTCGGACCACCAATCGCGCATTTCCATGCGTGATGGCCCAAGAGACCAAGTGTGCACATTTTGATGTCAAATGCAATGCAAACCAACAAACCAAAGCCCAATTCCTATCACTAGATCAAGGAACAAGATGTGCATGCTAGATGCAATTCAACCTAGGCATGCAAGCTAAGGATACAACATGGGAATGCAAGATGTGCATGCAAGGAGAATTCGATCTTCAAATTTTCCAACTCCTTTCTTGAACCCTCTCCTACAGTAAGCATGCAAGCAAGCAAATGATGGACTTAAACATGATTTGGGCAGCTCTAATTAGGCCCAAAACAGCGGCGAAAGCCAAGGAAATGAGGCCCAAAACACACGCACGGCAGCTCTAATTAAGCCCAAAACAGTGGCCAAAGCCAAAGAAATGAGGCCCAAAACACGCGCACACATGTATGCAAATATGGTCCAATTGCTAAGGCCCACCAAAGAAGCATTGAACTACACTTAGTGCAACCACACTTGGCATGAATTAAATGACTAAAAACAGAATTTTAGCATGTTAAGACAAGGCCTAAAGATCGCTTAGATGGCATCCAATTGACCTAAATTCAAAGGCATGCACAAATGCCAAAACGTGGAGCATGCTACACAAGCTTTCAAAGCTTCAAAGAGGCATCCAAGACAAGCATACAAGCGTGTTAAAGGGACTGAAATAACATGGCGAATGGTCCCAAATCACTAGATTAAGGCAAGGATGCATGCTACACATTCACACACTTAAGGCCAACAAGCCAAAAATGCAAAGGGGCTATACTAAGCATGCCAAAGTCGACCCCACCAACTATGGACAGATCTTAAACATGGCAAAATAAGCACAAAAGCTTCTTAAATCTAGGCCTAAAACATGCTAGAACAAGGGTTTACAACCTAAGGCATGTTAAGGCAACAAAGTGGCATTACAAGGTAGGTATGCTAAGCATGCATGGTGTACCAAAACCAACAAAAAAACAGAGGCATATTATGACGTAATAAGCACAAAAAACAGCCAAGGCATGGTCAACAAGAAGCTTAGCTAGGTGCTCCGTCAAGAGGACAAAAATGGTCCATTTCAAGGACAACAAGGAGAGGGGGTGGCCCTCTCCTTCTTGGGACTTCAAGGCACCATCCTTACCACTGAAATCCCTCAAGATTTCAGTGGTGAGGAGGCCCAAACACCAAAGTCTCGGAGCTTACACAAAACAGCCCAAAATGGGGCCTCTCAAGGCCTAAGAGGGGTCAAACACCTCCAAACCACAAAACACTCTAAACAGACTATTTAGAGGGCCTAAAAACATAACTTTTTTGTTTTATGCACTAAGCTCAAAAACAGTTCTAAGATAGGAAAAAATAGTATGCAAAAATGGGGAATAAAGGGACAACTTCTTACCCTTGAAGACTCTCTTCACCAATGAAGCTCCAGCAGCTTCTTTGTGCTCAAAACAGCCCAAGAACCTCAAGAACAACCTCTGGTCCTTCAAGAAACCAAGGAAAGGTGTAACACTATGTGTTTGTGTGCAATAGTAAGACACAAACACAATTAAACACACACAAAGGTAAAAAGAGAGAGGTATAGAGATAGAATGTGTATCAATCCTAACCCTAGAACTCAAAACCCTAATATGGCTGTCTAAAATCTCTAACCTAAACAAGGGAGAGGAGGGCTCCTCTTATAGAGCTTCCAATCTTGTAAAACTAAGCTAGGAAAAACAGTAAACCGCCTCGGGAAGAGAGCTCAATGCAGTGCATGCTCGGTCCTGCTCGGAAGTGCACTGCCATGCGCAAGCTGCCTCTGTTTTCCTTGCTCTGCTCCTCTGAAGACTGCCAAAATCTCAGAATTGTTTCTCTGGACATTGGGAGTCGTCACCGGCTGAATAGGATTGCCACCGGCAGTGGTATGTGGTCACCGGACATTGGTGAAGCTATCGACCGAGGGAGGATTACCGGTCGGCACTTAGCACTGCCGGTCGGCAGAGAGTTCCTGCAGAACCTGCAATTGACAGCAACAGAGGGCAAGGCAGAGCATGGCAGAGATTGTTTCATTCAGATTTGTTGGTGTAACTGGCCCTCGGCAGAAAACGACTCAAAAACAAAAACGGTAATTACAGACAAAACGGTGTTCGAGCAACAACCCCAGAATCACCTGGTATTCTAAACAAAGGGGACTGACTCGCTACAACAAGACAGACCCTTAAGCAAAAAAGACTGACTCAGACAAAGAGACAGACTCAAAACAAAAGACTGACTCGATACCCAAGCCAGAATTTACAAAACTAGCGTTCACAGACGTTCAAAAATGCGTGCAGACCCACATCCAAAATATACCAAACGCGCCCGCAGGTGGTCAGTTTCTGATTACATACTTGCAGTATCTGTGTCCTCAAAATCCATAACTGGGTGGTAACGAACTTGGCTGAGGTGGGTGGGAGGATAACCTCATTGTCAATCAATCTTGCACCTCATGACGGAGCGCGGAAACAATTGTCGGTTGCAATGGCCTTCTGCTGGTGGTACGGGCAGTACTGGGCAGCATCATGCGTAGAGGGAGATTCTTCGGGACGAGGCCGAGGCTCCAAGGTTTAAGGTGTCCCCTCTCGGACAAGGTTAGATAGGCATGTAGAGAGCATGAAAGGTCTGCGCCTCGTGGGCAGGTACTTTTGGAGTCTGAGCGTTTCTTACTAGCTGCACAAGCAAAAGGGTCAGAGGGTGTGCCTTGGCTTCTGATCTTTCCCAGTGCATGGGGCGGGAATAGGGAGAAACTGTTCTGGCATGACGGGCCTATCCCGATTTTCCACTGACTTGAACTCCCCTCAGGTGGAGTGGGAAGCATCCTCCCAGCTCTCGTCACAACTGCAGATACCTGTTGCTTGTTCATCCCCGCGGCTTTCAAAGACTCGGACTACCACACAGCAGTTGTGTCACTGGGATCGCATCTGCCTTCACTTTGTTCTTGCCTCTGGCCTCAGCCTGGTCGAGGGTTTGGTTTGATGTTGATATGTCATTTCCATAGCTGGAGGCCATCTTCTGGTTGGCTAGTTCAATCACAATTCGCCACCACAGCGGGGCTCTGGGGTACAAAACTCCCGCGTATGGGCGGTGGAGGTGAAGGCTGACATTCCTAGGCGAGATCCGCCACAGACCTCTGGAGATCACCTATCATCCCCATTAGTTCAAATGTAGTAGAGGCTCGCAAGCCTGGTAATAGCTGGGGGGCCCAGACCGGGTGCGCAACAGGCGACCTGTGTGGATGTGGCATATCAGTATTGGTCTCACTTGCAGAGTGATCCTTTGCTCTAATGCGGCTGTCATACCACGATCTCTTCGAATTCTGCTCATCATAAGTCCTGCTCAGCAAGGGGAGCACTAGCTATTCTGTACCAGCTGTCCGAATGAAAGAGACATCAAACAGCATTTCAGCCCAAATGGATCAAACACGGGTGTAGCTGAACAATTATACTCTACTGCTGATCACTGTTCCCAGAAATCACTGTCCCCAAACTGATCCTGATACCCACAGATAACTGATTCTCATAAACTGAACATGATGCCCTCAGGTCTAATACTCAATCTTGCAAACTGATATGTACGTTCCTGTAGAGATACATTCTAAAAGCACATAGCAAGTAAAGAGAGCAAAACACCCCTATGTTAGATAGGGTTTCCTGTCCTTATTTTGTCAGGAGCTAGGGTTTCACTAGGCACGCAGCAGTTTTTCAAACACCTAACATCGGGTGAGCAGCCTGTCCTAACTTGGGATGGCGCTTATGGATCCGAATATGCACTAGGTCAAGTCGAAAGGGTCCCGGTAAAACCGGGTTTGTGTTCCATACTGTCAGACGCCCATAACCGGTCAGCCTTATGGTCAAGCCTTAACAAGACAAGCCTCCGGCAAACCGTTCAGGAATGACAGATGGCAAACACTGTGTTCCTAGGCGCACCAATGCACATGCATGCAAAGAGACAATAAATGGAATCAAAATAGGATATCACGAGTTCGAGTCAAGCTCTCTAAATCCCCACAGAGTCGCCAGAAACTGTAAGACGCGCCCGCGTGGGGCCCTGCTACAGTTCGGACTCGATGTGTCACGGTTTCAAATCTGAACCAAAGAGTCCAAATCTGGCAAATCGTTTTGAGAAAATAGTTTTTAGAAAAAGAAGTGCAAACATGGATGCTTTGCCAGATACAGAGTCGCCACCTAAATTTTTTTTGGGGGAATTTAGGAAACCCTGACTGGTGCCGAAGGCCACATGTCCGTCATCACCAGAGTTGCCTCGGCTCGGGAGCTAGGGTAGCGATTGGGAAGGTCAGCTATGAGCACCCCTCTCGCCCGATCGAAGATCGGCTCTAAACCGTGTATCCGTTTTGAAACGTTATGTGTTCTCATTCCAGTTATTAGCTAGAATTACTATGTTATGCGCACAGCAAACAAGTATAGACTAGATTGCCTAATTTGGAAATAAGCATTGCATATCCGTTTGTCTTAAAAAACACTTTGGATTTTGCTACTCGCAAGTAGGCTAAAATACAGATTTCAACGAGTTTTTTCCAACTCAGACAATCCAACCTTCACCCGCAGGCATTCAAACAGTTTATCTATAAGCATCAAGCACATGGTAAACATGCTGTTATGATAGCATTCACACGCATGCGATATGCTAAGCATAAAATACTTACAATCGTACTCCGTGCCAAAACAATAAACTCATAAGTAAACAATGCATGATCCAAGTCCATGTTTAAATGACTAATGCAACACATGCAGGATGCAATTAGAATAGGCCCCGCCTAACCTAAACATGGCATGTGAAAATGCACAAGTAGCATTTATTCAAGTTAGATTTGAAATACTAATGCAGTTAGCATGATGCGCCGAGCCGGTGCATGCAATACTGATGATGATGCACGCATGCAATAGCAATAGGTATGCTAAATTAAACATGTCCTATTACTAACCATCAAAGCAGGTAAGTAAAAGGGAGAAAGAAGTGGGGGTGGAAGACATGCACACACTCACCCACACTTATTACAAGTTTACCCTCGCTCGGAGGACCGAAAGAATAATACAGTTCGAATAATGAATTAACTATCCTATCTAATTAATTATTACAAATTACCTAATTAGTTAACAAACTAACTAAGCTAGGAAAACAGTAAACCGCCTCGGGAAGAGAGCTCGATGCAATGCATGCTCGGTCTTGCTCGGGAATTCACTGCCATGCGCAATCTGCCTCTGTTTTCCCTGCTCTGCTCCTCTGAAGACTGTCAAAGTCTCAGAGTTGCTTCTCTGGACTTGGGAGACACCATCGGCTGAGTAGAATGGTCATGGCAGTGGTCTGGTGGTCATCGGCACATAATGAATCCATCGGCTCCGGTTTATTGCCGGTCGGTCACTCTATGAAGTCGATCGGCAGAGAATGCCTGCAGAACCTGTTTGACAGCAGCAGAGGACAGGACTTTGCATGGCAATACAATTCAAGCCATATATGCACCAATCATGCTCCTTATCATGTGAGTGAGTCAAGGGACATGCTCCTTGGTTCTCGGACCACCAATCGCGCATTTCCATGCTGATTGGCCCAAGAGACCAAGTGTGCATTTTTGATATCAAATGCAATGCAAACCAACAAACCAAGCCCAATTCTATCACTAGATCAAGGAACAAGACGTGCATGCTAGATGCAATGCACCTAGCTGCAAGCTAAGGATGCAAATGGGAATGTAAGATGTGCATGCAAGCAATACAAACAACATGCAAGGTAAGCATGCAAGCAAGCAATGATGGACTTAAACATGATTTGGGCAGCTCTAATTAAGCCAAAACAGTGGCCAAGCCAAAGAAATGAGGCCCAAAAACAGCGCACACATGTATGAAAATTGGTCCAATTCTAAGGCCCACAAAAGAAGCATTGAACTACACTTAGTGCAACACACTGGCATGAATTAAATGACTAAAACAGAATTTTAGCATGTTAAGACAAGGCCTAAAGATCGCTTAGATGGCATCCAATTGACCTAAATCAAGAGCATGCACAAATGCCAAACGGAGCATGCTACACAAGCTTTCAAGCTTCAAAGAGGACATCCAAGACAAGCATACAAGCGATGTTAGCGAAATAACATGGCGAATGGTCCCAAATCACTAGTTAAGGCAAGGATGCATGTACACATTCACACACTTAAGGCCAACAAGCCAAAAATGACAAAGGGGCTATACTAGCGATGCCAAAGTCGACCCCACCAACTATGGACAGATCTTAACATGGCAAAATAAGCACAAAGCTTCTAAATCTAGGCCTAAAACATGCTAGAACAAGGGTTACAACTAAGGCTATGTTAAGGCAACAAAGTGGCATTACAAGGTAGGTATGCTAAGCATGCATGTGTACCAAAACCAACAAAAAAACAGAGGTATATTTATGATGTTTAAGCACAAAAAAAGCCAAGGCCATGGTCAACAAGAAGCTTAGCTAGGTGCTCCGTCAAGAGGCAAAATGGTCCATTTCAAGGACAACAAGAGAGGGGGTGGCCCTCTCCTTCTTGGGACTTCAAGGCACCATCCTTACCACTGAAATCCCTCAAGATTTCAGTGGTGAGGAGGCCCAAACACCAAAGTCTCAGAGCTTACACAAAACAGCCCAAAATGGGGCTCTCAAGGCCTAAGAGGGTCAAACACTCCAAACCACAAACACTTCTAAACAAACTATTTAGAGGGCCTAAAAACATAACTTTTTTGTTTTATGCACTAAGCTCAAAACAGTTCTAAGATAGGAAAAAATAGTATGCAAAAATGGGGAATAAAGGGACAACTTCTTACCGTTGAAGACCTCTTCACCAATGAAGCTCCAGCAGCTTCTTTGTGCTCAAAACAGCCCAAGAACCTCAAGAACAACCTCTGGTCCTTCAAGAAACCAAGGAAAGTGTAACACTATGTGTTGTGTGCATAGTAAGACACAAACACCTTATACACACACAAAGGCCAAATGAGAGAGAGGTATAGAGATAGAATATGTATGGAACCCTAAACCTAAAACCAGAGCTCTCACACAACTTTCTCTCTAAAATGTCTAAGCTAGAGCCAAGAGGGGAGGGCTCTCTTATAGAGGAGCCAATCTTGTAAAGCTTACAAGGTAAGCTAACAAGAAGCCATCCCTCCATACACGTGTATGGAGGGGGACAAAATGCCATAACAGCTGTATTAAATATCTGCAAACAGAGAGAACAGTAGTCGGCTGCTCAATAATGCCATTTTGACAAAATGGACTGCGACGGACAAAGAATGCCGACCGGCAATATACATTGCCGATGGCATCAAACACCAGCCGGTGGCGCTCTGGCCATGGCCGGTGATGTGTGGGATGCCTCACAAGGCATTCCCTGCCTCCAAGGCAAAACACAAGTGTTGTGGTGCAAAACCAGACACTAAACAGTCAAGTTCAGAGATCCTGAGGCAAAGCGTGTAGCCGAGACCTCGGGACTCCAAACGAACACAAACATGGATGATCACGCGGGTGTTCAAACGGTGACGTCAGTCTTGAGGACGGTCAAAATGGGGTGTCTACACTATTAAATATTACAAGACCAATTAATTTATTAATTAACTATCTATGAAAGAAGTAAACGCCTCGGGAAGAGGGCCAATGCAATGGCGTGCTCAATCCCCGCTCGGATGTCACTGCCATGCACAACTGCCTCTAATTTGACTGTTCTGCTTCTCTGAAGAATACACAACTCCCAGAGTTGCTTCTCTGAGTGCTGTGGAGCACCACGGCTGAGTGGGATCATCACCGGCATTTTGAAGTGGTCATCGACCATCCATTGAGCTCTCGGCCAAAATCATTTGGTCGTTCGGCAGTATATATGGCCCGGGGCCAAAACTTCCTGCAGAAACTGTTTGATAGCAGCAGAGGACAGAACTTGTCATGGCAATGCATTTCAAGCAATGTATGCACAATCACACCCTTATCGTATGCATGACTCAAAAGGGATATGATTCTCGATTCTCGGACCACAATCGCGCATTTCCATGCGTGATGGCCCAAAGAATCAAGTGTGCATTTTTGATTTCAAATGAAATGCAATGCACATAAACAATCCAAGGGGC
>NW_021025237.1:1903423-1929276 GCF_004153795.1 Camellia sinensis
AACAAAATGCAATTACGTATGGCATGTAACACAAGGTGAAATGGAGTGAATATGTGATAATGTGCAAGGCATGCATGCAATAACATAAGGGGATGGTCTTACACTAATTTGGACAGCCCTATGCTAGGTCCAAAACAGTGGCCAAAGCCAAGGAAATGAGGCCCAAAACACACGCACACATGTATGCAAATGTGGTCCAATTCCTAAGGCCCACCAAAGAAGCATTGAACTACACTTAGTGCAACCACACATGGCATGAATTAAATGACTAAAAACAGAATTTTAGCATGTTAAGACAAGGCCTAAAGATCGCTTAGATGGCATCCAATTGACCTAAATTCAAAGGCATGCACAAATGCCAAAACGTGGAGCATGCTACACAAGCTTTCAAAGCTTCAACGAGGCATCCAAGACAAGCATACAAGCATGTTAAAGGGACTGAAATAACATGGCGAATGGTCCCAAATCACTAGATTAAGGCAAGGATGCATGTTACACATTCACACACTTAAGGCCAACAAGCCAAAAATGCAAAGGGGCTATACTAAGCATGCCAAAGTCGACCCCACCAACTATGGACAGATCTTAAACATGGCAAAATAAGCACAAAAGCTTCATAAATCTAGGCCTAAAACATGCTAGAACAAGGGTTTACAACCTAAGGCATGTTAAGGCAACAAAGTGGCATTACAAGGTAGGTATGCTAAGCATGCATGGTGTACCAAAACCAACAAAAAAACAGAGGTATATTATGATGTTTTAAGCACAAAAAATAGCCAAGGCATGGTCAACAAGAAGCTTAGCTAGGTGCTCCCTCAAGAGGCCAAAAATGGTCCATTTCAAGGACAACAAGGAGAGGGGGTGGCCCTCTCCTTCTTGGGACTTCAAGGCACCATCCTTACCACTGAAATCCCTCAAGATTTCAGTGGTGAGGAGGCCCAAACACCCAAGTCCCGGAGCTCACTCAAAATAGCACAAAATGGGGCCTCTCAAGGCCTAAGAGGGGTCAAACACCTCCAAACCACAAAACACTCTAAACAAACTATTTAGAGGGCCTAAAAAAATAACTTTTTTGTATTATACACTAAGCTCAAAAACAGTTCTAGGATAGTCAAAAATAGTATGCAAAAATGGGGAATAAAGGGACAACTTCTTACCCTTGAAGACCCTCTTCACCAATGAAGCTCCAGCAGCTTCTTTGTGCTCAAAACAGCCCAAGAACCTCAAGAACAACCTCTGGTCCTTCAAGAAACCAAGGAAAGGTGTAACACTATGTGTTTGTGTGCAATAGTAAGACACAAACACACTTATACACACAAAGGCCAAATGAGAGAGAGGTATAGAGATAGAATATGTATCGAACCCTAAACCTAAAACCAGAGCTCTCACACAACTTTTCTCTCTAAAATGTCTATCCTAGAGCCAAGAGGGGAGGGCTCCTCTTATAGAGGAGCCAATCTTGTAAAGCTTACAAGGTAAGCTAACAAGGAAGCCATCCATACACGTGTATGGAGGGGAGGGAACAAAATGCCATACAGCTGTATTAAAATATCTGCAAAAGCAGATGAACAGTAGTCGGCTGCTCAAAACTGCCATTTTGACAAAATGGACTGCCGACTGGGAACAAAGAATGCCGACCGGCAATATACATTGCCGATGGCATCAAAACACCAGCCGGTGGGCTCTGGCCATGGCCGGTGATGTGTGGGGATGCCTCACAAGGCATTCCCTGCCCCTCCAAGGCAAAACACAAGTGTTTGGTGCAAAACCAGACACTAAACAGTCGAGTTCGGAGATCCTGAGGCAAAGCGTGTAGCCGAGACCTCCGGGAACTCCAAACGAACACAAACATGGATGATCACCGGGTGTTCAAACGGTGACGTCCAAGTCTTGAGGACGGTCAAAAATGGGGTGTCTACACTAATTAAATATTACAGACCAATTAATTTATTAATTAACTATTCTAATGAAAGAAGTAAACGGCCTTGGGAAGAGGGCCCAATGCAATGCGTGCTCAATCCCGCTCGGATGTCACTGCCATGCACAAGCTGCCTCTAATTTGACTGTTCTGCTTCTCTGATGACTACACAACTCCCAAGGTTGCTTCTCTGAGTGCTGTGGAGCACCACCGGCTGAGTGGGATCATCACCGGCCATTTTGAAGTGGTCATCGACCATCCATTGAGCTCTCGGCCAAATACATTTGGTCGTTCGGCAGTATATATGGCCGGCTGGCCAAAACTTCCTGCAGAAACCTGTTTGATAGCAGCAGAGGACAGAACTTGTCATGGCAATGCATTTCAAGCAATGTATGCACCAATCACACCCCTTATCGTATGCATGACTCAAAGGGATATGATTCTCGATTCTCGGACCACCAATCGCGCATTTCCATGCGTGATGGCCCAAAGAATCAAGTGTGCATTTTGATTTCAAATGAAATGCAATGCACATAAACAATCCAAGGGGCTTTCAACCTCTATCTTGGCTTGATCAAGAGGTGAAGCATGCATGCCAATGCAATGCAATCCTAAGCATGTGAGCCTAAGTGTGCAATATGGGCATGCAAGCAAGTAATGCAAAGATGCAACTAACCCAGCATGCAAAGTGTAACAACAACATGCACACGTGCAAGGTGCAATATGGACAGCATGTTAGATACAAAGCATGCCATATGCAACAACACAAAAGTGTGCAACAATGTGTCATGAGCCAAGTATCTACATATATAAGCAAGCATGCAAACATGGCTTAAAATTTTAAACATCAAAAGGTAACTCTCAAACACACTTAAGAGGATTCAATCATGGACAAATGGCATGCACCTTAAGCTTTGAAATTGCATAGAAAAGGGGTGCTAAACAACTAGTCAAAGCATGTAATTGGTCCAAGGACCTAAAGCATGATCAAATGACACATGAAGAAAATGACAAAAATAGATCAAAACAGTCCTAAATCATGTTAAGGCAAGTCCTAAAAACCACCTAGATAGCATCTAAATGATCTACACATGGAGGCATGCACAAATGCTTAAACATGGAGCATACAACACAACCTCTTAAAGCATCAAAGGAGCATTAAATGCAAGCATGCAAGCATATTATAAGGACTGAAATAACATGGTAAGTGGTTCCAAACCACTGAAACACTGCAAGTAATGCATGCTACACACTCACACACCTAAGGCTAACAAGCCAAAATGCAAGGTGGCTATACTAAGCATGTGATGGTCGACCAAAACAACCAAAAACAGAGCTTAAGCATGCTAAAACAAACACAAAAGCTTCACAAAGCTTGGCCAAAATCATGCTAGAACAAGGATCAAAACAAAAAGCATGTTAAGACCTAAACATGGCATTACAAGGCATGTATGCTAAGCAAGCATGGTGTACCAAAACCAACTAAAAACAGAGGCATATTATGACATAATAAGCATGAAAATCCACTAAGCATGGCCAACACACACTTGACTCGATGCTCACTAAGAGGCAAAAATTGGCCTTTTTCAAGGACAACAAGGAGAGAGGGTGGCCCTCTCCTTCTAGACCTGAGGCACCATCCTCAACCTTTGAAAATCCCTCAGATTTCAATGGTGAGGAGCCCCAAACACAATGGTCCCAGAGCTCACCGAATGGCCACAAAACAAGGGCCAAAACAAGCCTAAGAGGGGCAAACAACCCCAAAGGCTTAAAACACTTAACAAACGATTTAGAGCACTAAAAATTCAGAACTTTTTATCATGTTATACACAAAGCTCAAAAAAACAGATGCAAGGTAGGCAAAATGGAATGCAAAAATGGGAATAAAGGACTAAGTTTCGTTACCCTTGTAGACCCTCCTTCACCAATGTGAACCAGCTGCGTTCTCAAGCCCTCAAACCAAAACTCATAACTTCCAAAAACAGTGCCCAAGGGCCTCAGCTCCAAGAAAAGGTTGGATGTGGGGTGTTTGTTGCAAAACTAAGACAAAACACACCACAAAACACAAGAGAGAGAGATATAGAGATAGAGGATATATGTAAACCCTAACCCTAAATCTCAAGCTTTGAAAATGTTGTCTAAGTTGTCTAACCCCTGAACAAGAGAGAAGAGGTTCTCTTTTATAGACAATTAGTCTTGTAAAGCTTCCAAAGGAAGCTAACAAGAGGGCAATCCCTCCATACACGTGTATGGAGGGGGTGACAGTGTATGCCAGCTACACAAAAATATCTGCAAAAGCAGATGCATAGTAGTTGGCCGGCCAAAAATGCAATTGACCAAAAAAAGATAGCCAGCCGGCCATCTATAGTGCCGGCCGGCCAAGTATTTGGCCGGTGGCAACAAAACACAGCCGGTGGCCTCAAGCCATGGCCGGTGGAGTGCGGGGATGGCCCACAAGCCATTCCCTGCCCCTCCAAGGCATAGCACAAGTGTTTGGTGCAAAACCAGACACAAAACAGTCGAGTCGAGAGATCGTGAGGCAAGGCGCGTAGCCGAGACCTCCGGGAACTCAAGACGAACACAAATATGGATGATCACCGAGTTTTCAAGCGGTGACGTCCAAGTCTTGAGGATGGTCAAAAATAGGGTGTCTACATACCCAAACATAGGGGTGTTTTTGGCTCTCATTTGCTTGCTCTGTGCTTTTAGAGTGTACCTCTACAGGAATGCACGTATTAGTTTATAAGTCTGGGTATCAAGCCTGCGGGCATCAGTATTTTGAGAATCAGTTATATCTGCGGGTATCAGATTCGGTTTCGGGATAGTAATTTGGGGAACAATGATCAGTGGTCGAATACAGTTATTCAGCTATACTTATGCCTATTCTGGTGAAATTGGTCTGAGATGCTGCCTGTTTTCTCTTTCAGAGGGGGAGGTTCAGAGATTCGGTTCAGGGCAACCAGTGGTCTCCTTCACTAAGGCAAGGAAAAAAGGGGCAGTTGAGGTTCACCGGTTCATCAGATCCATCAGTCACTAGTCATGTCCCCTCTGTTCAGTTAAGCAGACTCGCGATGACACAGAATTCAAAGGAAATTGTGGTCATGGCAGCGGCACAAAACCAAGGAATCATAATACAGGGTGAGGCCGACATTGAAGTGCCGCACCCACCCAGGTCACCTGCCATGCACCCGATCTGGGAACCCCAGTTGTTCCAAGCTCGTGAGCCCATTACATTTGAGCTGATGGGAATGATTGGTGACCTTCAGAGATCTGTGGCTGATGTAGCCTACGGAATGACGACTCCGCCACCAGCCACATCATACGCCAAGAACTTCATGCCGGAGGAGCCCCCGCTACTAGGGCAAATTGTAAATGAGCTCAGCCAACCTGAAGCTGTCTCAAGCTCCGGCAATGACATGTCGACAACAACAAGGCTCCACTCTGATCAAGCAACCCAAACCTTTCACCAAGCTGAGGCTAGTGGTAGCAAGCCAAACCTTCGACCAAGCTGAGGCTAGTGGAAAGAATAAGGTGAAGGTGGACACCGATCCTCATGAACAACTCCTGCAGGCTGTTAAGGCTTTGAAAGTAGGGGACTGAACAAACAATAGGTGCTCGCTGTTGCTGTAAAAACTTTGGATAACACTTTCCCCACTCATAGTGAAAGTAGTTCAAGCCAAAGGAAAAATCAGGATAAGGACCGTCGTACCAGAACCGTTCCTTCCAACCCTAACCCTGCACCTAGAAAAGATCAGAAAGCCAAGGCAGCACTTGCCGATCGTGTTGCTAGTGCGTCCAGCAAAGGTCCACAGACTTCGAAGTATCTGCCCCGAGGTCGCAGGGTCTTTCATGCCCTCTACATGCCTTTGTCCAAGGCTTTTCGAATCCTCATTGAAAAGGGTCATCTCAAGCCTCTTGAGCCTCAGCCTCTCCCAAGTAACCTCCCTCTCTCACATGATGTTACTCAATACTGCGCATACCATCAACAGACTGGTCACAGCACCGATAACTGCTTCCAACTTCGCCACAAAGTACAGGATCTGTTTGATGACGAGGTCATTCTCCCACCGAGTTCAGCAAAGTCTGTCATCACCGGGTTGGTGGACTTCGAGGATAATACGAGTATGTGATCAAGGGTTGGTCCACCTACACGCGGCGCTCGGTTTACTTCAGATGTGGCGTATGGCATGCACTTTTGCGCATTTGCGAATGCTAGTTTTTGTACTTTCTAACTTGGGTATTCAGTCAGTTTTGTTGCCCTGTATATAGTCAGTCTTTTCTTACTATGTCAGTTGGGTCTGTCTTGTTGTATCGAGTCAGTCCTGCTGCATAGGAGTCGGTGATTCCGGGGGTGTTACCTCGGACATCACTATTTTGTTTTGTGTTTGTCTTTTTGCTTTCTTTTGAGTCTATTTCTGCCTTGGAGCCAGTTGTGCCAACAGATTTTGAATGAAACAGTAGTGATTTTCACACACACGTGTTTGCTTCTACCGTGTTCCAGTTGTGCCAGAAGTTCTGAATAAGATGGCAGTATTTGACCAAAACTATGTCTTTTCTATGCCTTTGAGTCATTGCATTGACCTAAGTTTTTCAAAACTTTTTGAACACTGTGGTGAAAACAAAGAGGGAGGAATTCCTCGGGATTTGCAAAAATTTGACCAATTGAGAGAAAGAGAGGCGTGCTAAGCCCTTAATGAATGAGATCATGTTTGTTAACGTGAGTACTGAGAAGGATCCTAGCTTGATCCAGATTGGTTCTACATTGTCTTCAGCGCGAGCGATTTGTCACTTTCTTAAAAGATTTCAAAAAATGTTTTGCACAGTCCTGCGAAGACCTGTGTGGAATTACTCTTGAGATTGTGCAACCTGGGATCGCTCTCAGCCCCAAGACTCAATCCCTTTGCTTTCAAACCTTGAACTTGGATTCAGAATGTTCAACGGTTAACCACAATGTGAGGCCTGTGTGGCCAGTTTTGAAGCAGCCCTTGGAATACGGACAAGAAAGTCAGATCAAGAAGATCAAATGTTATCAAAAGAAGCTTGCAAAGCTAAATCAGAAGCAGCCCTTGAACTAGAGGCACAAAAATGTCAGGTGTGCTCAAAGAGTCAAAAATTGGGGTATTTCTCAAGCTAACGAAGATCGGCAAGAATGCCAAATCCTAGAATGGAGGAAAGAGAAAAGTATTGCTGAAGGACAACTGAGTTCCTATCCACAACACTAGGGGCAAATTTAACCCCTATTGGACGGACTTCTACATCATTAGCGAACAGCAGCCATTCTCCTGGATTCAGATGGCTTCGAGATCTCAATACCATTTGACATGGACAAAGCTAAACTTTTACCCTTGAGAGGCTCGCTGGGCCGAAAATCCAAAAGGGTGACCACGGCAAAAGTTAGAGCAAGAAAAGGACAAAAAAGAAATAAAAAAGATATGAAAATTTCTGAACAAAGAAAAGAAATGAAAAGAATTGAAAAGAAAAGAAAAACAAAGCTCGTGAGGTTGAAAACCCGGAAGGGTGGCCTTGGCAAAAGTTAGAGCACAAAAGGAGACGTTAAATACACAAGTGTACCTTAACCGGAACTACATAAGGCTTGATTCCCATGTTTGGGATACGTAGGCAACTTCATTATGAAGTCCAGCCACAAATACTTCCAAATCGATTGTGTCCATGTATTGGTTTTGATAATCTTTGTCTTCTCTGTATCCGAGAGTTCAGTCGTGATCGTCACTTTGAAGACTGAGTACGGTGTGCTGTGGCGCTATTCAAACAAGGGGCAACTTTCCATTGCCGTGCAGTGCCATTTAGACAAGGGGCAATTTTCCATTGTTATGGATCTGAGGTTGTGCATCTCAAGAGTAGGTTTCGTGCTCGTTGTGCAGTGGCTGTTTGTAAAAATAGTTTTTGAGAAATTTTACTGAGGTTGACTAATTCTCTTGAAAATTATTCCAATTTTTCCAAAAATAGGACTATTTCTTGGACACAAAAAAGGAAAATTTTCAGTACTCACACCCTGACTTGCATGATTTCAAATCAGAAAGTCGAACATGTATGTTAATCTAACTCTCATATTGATCAAAATTGTTTTAGTAGAAAGCCAAAACAGAAAATGGTCAAAATGATGAACTAGGGGCACTGTTGAGTCAGGTGTTCTGTCTTTTCCCCCTTGTCAACCTACTTGCCAAGAAGGGCACTCTACCTGCCAGGAAAAGGGCACAACTGAAGCCAACAGCAAAATGCCGAAAGCTATCTCATCCTCCGAGCAACGAGGTATCAAGCCAAGTGCGAAGCACGAATTGGAATGGATCAGGATATTCCACTCCCTCATCTGGACACATCTGATCATGTCCAAACTCCCCAGCAGAACATTGCCAACCGATGTCGGCTGCAAATTAGCTACACACCCAATTGTAGCGCAACCCCTCTGTAGGAGGAACTCACTAGCTGTGCGCAGAAGAATGAGAATCTAGCAAAAGGCTAGGGGGACAAGAGCCCACAACTACTTGTTTATTCATCAATCACCCAGGGAAGGGATGAAAAAAATGAGAGATTAAAGAATAGAGAGATGTGCGTTGAGAGAAAAGTGAGGAAAAGGGTTTTTCAGAAAAACAGAGCCTGAGGGCCAAGCCATCAACCACCTGGGGGGGATAAAAAAAATGAGAGATTGAAGAATAGAGAGATGTGCGCTGAGAGAAAAAGTGAGAAAAGGGGTTTCTCAGAAAAAACAGAGCCTGAAGGCCGAGTGATGTGAGAATCACAAATAAGAAAATGTGGGAAACAATACCCAGAGAAACAGGCTCCCTGTGCACGTCTGAGTGTCGTGTCTTTTGTTTTGTCTCGATTCTTGTTTTGAGTCATTTCGAGTGTTACTCGATGTGTTTAGGTTGTTTACCTTTTGTTTATCTTTGTTGAGTCGTTTTGACTGTGGTCAGTTGTAGGCTCAATACCCGGTTGAGAACCCTTTTCTCATTACAATTTCAAAAATGAATCGTTTTGTGCTCAGGGTGCTGTGTCATTCTTCACATTTGTGCAAAACAAAATTTGTTCTTTCATAAAACCACAGGGTTCAACCTGGGTCTTGTGAGGGCAGTAGAACCAGGACCTATCTGAAGCTATATGGGTTCTGGACTGCGAAGCAAAAGAAAAGAGGAAAATTCAGAGCACCTGAGTTTGTTTCGACTCCTGCAAATTCCGTCTTTCTATCCAGCGTGTTCAAAATGAACCAAGCACTATGTTATGGGCTGTGTGTTAAGAATGAGCAGTGTGCTGTAGGAGCTGTGTGTGGAATAAATCGAATACTGTGTTATGCGCTGTAAGTTCAGAACGAGCAGTGTTCAGATTGGGCTGTGTGTTCAGAGTAAGCTGTGAGCAGAATAAATCAGGTATTGTGTTATGGGCTGTGTGCTCAGAGTGAGCAGTGTTCAGAATTGGTTGTGTGTTCATAGAAGCAGAGCACTGTGTTATGAGCCGTGTGTTCAGAATGAGCAAAATGTTGGGTGAGCTATGTGTTCAAAGTGAATAGAATACCGTGTCGATTATTTTCATGCCAGAATGATAATCAAAAGTGCTCTCCTGGAGCACCAATCCTTGCCAGGGGCATCTTGGTTGTGTTTGCAATGAGTTCCTAGGAGATCAATTGCGATGGTGGAAACTAGAATTCGAATGGTTGTTGCCTAGAACACAAAGGTTTGGAATTTCCGAGACTAGAGTCTGGTTTAAATACCCAGGGGTGTATCCCCGGCTTGAAATCTGTATGGAAGCCCCATAGGTCGAGGCAGCGGGTATTCGCCTTGATCCTGGATACTGATCCAACCTAGTCTGTCACCCCGTTGAAAAATAGGGAAAGTTATGAGTATGATCAGGAAGAAAAGCGGCATCTGTGGTTTCCCTAGCAAACGTTGCTCCTTGTCAGCATTTCAGGACCTTTGTACTGCAAGTTGAAGGTAAGTGTTCGAGGAACGCGAGGGGAAATCCCAACTGGAGTAGAGCGATTTACCGCCACTCACCCTTTGAGGTGCTTTCTAAAGCGCCGCTTTCTTTGTTTATTACTTTCGTTAAACATCATGCATTGTTTTGCATTGTACCCATCTTGTTTCTTTCTCATTTATGCACAGTATTGTATGTACTGTTCATTCAGAGGAGTTCCAGTTCAGTTTTGTCTGATACCTTTCTCCTCTCGCATTTGGCACGCGTTTGGATCTACCATTCTCCTCTCGCGTCTGATACGCGTTTGGATGACTGCGCTTTCTCGCACAGTCATTTCCCTCTCTCGCGTATTGATACGTCGAGAGGTTTTGTTTCTTCTTTCTGAAACACAGGGATATGTCCCTATGTTTCTCTTTCCTTTGGGGAACACAGGGATATGTCCCTATGTTTTTCTTTCCTTTGGGGAACACGGGGATACGCCCCTATGTTTCTCTTTCCATCGGGAAACACGGGGATCCGTCCTTATGTTTCCTTCCTTTTTAGAGACATGGGGATACGTCCCTATGTCTCTTCTTCTTTTTGAAACACGGGGTTGCCTCCTTGTGTTTCCCATTTTCTAGTTAAGAGCATTTGGAATACGTTTCAATGCTCGCACCATTCCGAAACAATGGGGATATGTCCCTATGTTTCTCTTTTTTTCAGGGAACACGGGGATATGCCCCTATGTTTCTCTTTCCTTCTGAAACACGGGGATATGTCCCTATGTTTCTCTTTCCTTTGGGGAACACGGGGATACACCCCTATGTTTCTCTTTCCTTCGGGGAACACGGGGATACGTCCTTATGTTTCCTTCTTTTTTAGAGACACGGGGATACGTCCCTATGTCTTTTCTTCTTTTTGAAACACGGGGTTGTCTCCTTGTGTTTCCCCTTTTCTGGTTAAGAGCATTTGGAATACGTTCCAATGCTCGCACCATTCCGAAACAACGGGCATATGTCCCTATGTTTCTCTTTCTTTCGACGAACATGGGGATATGCCCCTATGTTTCTCTTTCCTTCCGAAACAGTGGGGATTTGTCCCTATGTTTCTCTTTCTTTTGGGGAACACGGGGATATGTCCCTATGTTTCTTTTTCCTTCCGAAACGGTGGGGATTTGTCCCTATGTTTCTCCGTTTTGTTCCTTCCTCACGCGATTGAAGCGTGTTTGGAATTGTTGACCTCTTCTCACGAATTCAGTGTGGTTAGAGTTGTTCCTTCCTCACACGATTTTAGCCTGTTTGGAATTGTTGACCTTTTCTCACAAATTCAGCATGGTTAGAGTTGTTCCTTCCTCATACGATTTCAGCGTGTTTGGAATTGTTGACCTCTTCTCACGAATTCAGCGTGGTTAGAGTTGTTACTTCCTCACACGATTTCAGCGTGTTTGGAAATGTTTTGGACCTCCTCTCACGATCTCAGCGTGATTTGAGTGTCCCTCTTCCTCACACGATTTCAGCGTGTTTGGACTTTGTCTCAGGTTGCGTTGAATACGCGCCTGATTGGCTGTTTTTCTTCCTCTCATGATTCCAACATGGTTGGAGTTTGTCACCCCTGGCATTTTGCATTTTGCATTGCATTTCATTCGCGCTATTTTGCACATCGCGCTATTTTGTGCACATCATATGCACCTGTTAGTGCATTGCATTACATTTTGCATCATTCGCGCTATTTTGCGCACATCATATCGCACTGTTTTGTGCATTGCATTTCATTTGCGCTATTTTGCGCATCGCGCTATTTTGCGCACATCATATGCACCTGTTAGTGCATTGCATTACATTTTGCATCATTCGCGCTATTTTGCGCATCACGCTATTTTGCGCACACCATATCGCACTGTTTTGTGCACTTTACTTGCATTTTGCATGCATTGCATTTCCTTTCGCGCTATCTTGCGCACCTTACCTGCACCTGTCAGTGCATTGCTCGCGCTATTTCGCGCATCGCGCTATCTTGCGCACCTTACCTGCACTTGTTAGTGCTTTGCGTTTCATTCGCTCTATTTTGCGCATCGCGCTATCTTGCGCACCTCACCTGCATTTGTTAGTGCATTGCTCATGCTATTTTGCGCATCGCGCTATTTTGTGCACATCCTCATGCACCTGTTAGTGCATTGCTCGCGCTATCTTGCACACATCATCATGCACCTGTTAGTGCATTGCTCACGCTATTTTGCGCACTTTACCTGTGCTTGTTAGTTCATTACTCGCACTAGTTTGCGCACCTTACCTGCACTTGTTAGTGCATTGTATTGTTGTGTACACTTCACTTTCATTGTTATCCTTATTTCAAATTGCATTGTTATGCACCACTACCGACTTGCATTGTTATGCTTGTTTCAAATTGCATTGTTATGCACCACTACTGGCTTGCGTTGTCGCGCATGCCACCTCCTTGCATTGTTATGCACCACTATCGGCTTGCGTTGTCGCGCATGCCCTCCTTGCATTGTTATGTTTGTTTCAAATTGCATTGTTATGCTCACACTTAGGTTGCATTGTTATGCACCCCTTCCACCTACATTGTCATGCAGCCCTTCACTTGCGTTGTCACACACTTTTCACTTGCATTACTATGCATGTTTCTAACGATATTGTACCTGCTAAGTTTCTTTCCTTTGCAGACACGATATTATATGTATGGTTCATTTAAAGCAGGCACGACCAGACGAACCGGACAGGTATTGTATTCTCTGCGTGAAACGTAGCGAGAATTGTATAATTCTCTTACATCCTTTCTGCACGTAATGTAGTTAGATTTGTGTTCTCCTGCTTAAAACGGTTGCATGTTTTGCTTTGTTACAGCTTTCTTTGCATGATCATAAGTTATGTTCGGCACCGTGCGTGCCATTTGCATTTTGCCCCTGCCTTCGGGCACATATCTTGCTATCTTGCATGCTTGTCTAAGTCTTCGGCCTTGTCAAAAATGGGTCGTCTCTGGGCTTTGACATTCACTCCCGTCATCTTTATGACTTTTGAGCTCTGTCAAAGAGGGGCAACTGTAGACACCCCATTTTTGACCGTCCTCAAGACTTGGACGTCATCGTTTGAACACTCAATGATCATCCATGTTTTTGTTTGTTTTGAGTTCCCGGAAGTCTCGGCTGCGCACCTTACCTCAGAATCTCTTAAATTGTTTGTTTTGTGCTTGGTTGTGGACCAAACACCTGTATTTTTGCTTATGGGGGAAGAGGGTGGCTTGTTAGCTATTCCATTAACCCATCGGCCAAGGCTTGAAGCCATCGGCTTTGTTTTCTTGCCATCGGCCAAAAGTATTGGCCAATCGACACTGTATTTGGTCGGCCGGCCATGGTGTTTGTCAATCGACCATGTTTTGCTGGCCGAACCCTGTTCATCTGCTTTATGCAGATATTTTATGCCAGCTGGAACAACTGGCATCCATAATTCACCCCCTCCATACACGTGTATGGAGGGATTGGCCTCTTTGCTTAGCTTCTCTTAGAAGCTTTAGGAATTGAACTTCTATAAAGAGGGAGCCCCTCCTCCCTCCTCAGGGGTTCAGAAAATCTATTCTTGAGAGAATAGATATACCCTTGTATCTATATTTCTGGGTTTAGCCTTGTTCTGTACACAAAAGTGTAGTATTGTCTTACTATTGTACACAAACACACACTAGAGCACCATCCTTGGTTGCTGAGGTGCTAGGAGGTTCATTTTAGTGTTCTTGGGTTGGTTTAAACTCAAAAAACCTACTGGAGCCTTGTTCTTGAAGAGGTTCTACAAGGGTGAGTTCCCTTGCTTTAGATACCCCCTTCTTGCTTAAGCTTTTAGCCCTTCTTACTCTTTGTTTTAAGCTTAACTTATAATTGATAAAAGTTTTGTTTTTACTTGCTCTAGACCTTTGTTTAAGGTCTCTTCTTGGTTTGGGGTTGATTACCCCCTCCAAGGCTTTGTTAGGCCTTGTTTTAGGCCATCCATTTTGGCCTTTGTTCTTAGCTTTGCATGACCTTTCTACCACTGAAATTCAGAGGATTTTCAGTGGTGGAAAGGTGGTTTTGAGGTCTTAAATAGGAGAGGGTCATCCCCTCTCCTTGTTGTCTTGAATGCTTGCATGAATGACATATGTTGGTAGCATGTTTGCTTAGCTTGTTTTAGCTTTATTTCAGTGTGTATTAGGATTTGTTTTGCCATAATATACCTCTATTTCAAGTTGGTTTGATGGCCTCTTATATGCTTCGTATACTTGTCTTGCAATCCTCTTTATGGCCTTAACATGCACCATGTTATAACATGTCATTCTAGCATGATTTTGGCTCAACTCCATGAAGCTTTTAGCCTTGTTGTAACATGCTTAAGCTCTGATTTTGGTCTCTTTGGCCATGCATGACATGCTTTGTATAGCCACCATGCAGCCTAGCATGTTAGCTTCGAGTATCCAAGTCACTAGCATGCATTACTTGCCTCATTTCAATGATTTGGCATCATTTGTGATGTTATTTCAATCCATATAGTATGCTCATGTACTTGCATTTGTCACTCCTTTAATGCTTTAAAGGGTTAATGTTGTATGCCTCATGAATGTATCATTGTGTATGCCATCATGCTTAGGCATTTGGGATGCCATCTAAGTGAGTATTTGGGCTTATTTTTACATGCCATAACTCTAATTTTGGTTGCTTAAATCATACAATGTTTGGTTTTGATAGGTGTAGTGTAACACCCCTTTTGTAGCCTTGCATGCTCCATGTTTTGAATTCACCTTTCTAGCATGTTTTGGTCTCATTCCTTGCATGTTTTAGGCTTACTTTGGCATGCTCTAGGACTGTTTTGGGTTATACTTACCATATGCCCTTTGTTTTGTATAGCTTTGGTTCAAGTCCCTTTATCAGTCTTAGGCCTTAAGCCTTATGCATGCTATGATTATGATTATATGTGTGATTTGGCATCATTTCTAACATCATTTCAAAGCATGTAGTATTGTTACACTTGCATGCTTTTCATTCTTTTAAGTGTGCTTAAGAGTTGTGTCTTCATGCCTAGGTGATAGGCCAATTAGCATGCATGTTTGCATATGCTTTTGTCCCTCATTTCTTAGCATTTTGGCCACTGATTTGGGCATGGCCGAGGTCCTCCCATTTTGGTTTAAGTCCATCTTCGCATGTTGTTGCATGCTTGCCTCGCATGTTGTCACATGTTTTGTTGCATACTTAGTATATTACATGGTGTTGCATGTTAGTATATTGCATGTTGTTGCATACTAACCCCATTGCATTTTGTTTCATGCCATGCTAGCTTACATGTTTAGGTTGTATGCCTATTGCATATTAGTTGTATGCTTGCCTCACATGTTGTTGCATGCTTGGGTTCTTTGCATGCTTGCTTGCATGCTTAGGTTGCATTGCATTGAGTGTGCATTCCCTTGCCTCTTAATCAATCATGATAGAGGTTGGGGCCCCTTATGTGTTTTGTGCATTTCATTCCATATTGAATTGCACACTTGGCCTCTTTGACCATCATGCATTGAAATGCGTGATTGGTGGTCCGAGGGTCGAGAACCATACTCCCTTGAGCTCATGACATGATAGGGAGGGTGGTTGTGCACACATTGCCTTGAACATGCATCGTCATGCTCTGTTTGTCCTCTAATACAGCAAAACAGCATTTTGTAGGAAGGTATGGTCGACCGACCATGTTCAATGCCGATCGGCAACAAACATTTGGCCGAGAGCCTTATCATTGGTCGATGGCACCATTCCCTTGGCCGATGGACTCTCAACATGTCCCCAAGGTGGTTTAGAAGTATCACAGAAGTTGGCACAGTTTTCAGAGGTGTAAAACAGTGCAAACAGAGGCAACATGTGGCATGGCAACGGGTTTCCGAGCGAAACCATCCGAACATGCATGCATCCCTCTTCTCGAGGACTCTTTACTGCTTTTGTAATTTAATTAATTTGTTTAATTAGTTAAAGTTTTGTAATAATTAATTAGCTTGTTAGTTAGTTAATTAGGTGGCTTGAATTATTTATTCGGACCCTCCGTCAAGAGGGCGAATTTTGTAATAAGTATGCGTGAGTGTGTGAATGTCTTCCAACCCCATGTCTTTCTCCCTTTTACTTACTTGCTTCAGTGGTTAGTTTTAGGTAATGTTTCAATTAGCATTCCTATGCTCGCATGTTTGCATCCATTCATCTATATTGCATGCATCGGGCTCGGCGCATCATACAAACTGCATTATATTTCAATTCCTATTTGAATACATGTATCAAGTGTTGCATTTCACATGACATTTTAGAATAGCCGGGCCTATCTCTATTTGCATTTTACATGCGTTGCATTAGCCATCTTAAACATGAGCTAGGCTCATGCATTGATTACTAACTAGCTTTTGTTTTGGCTCGGAGTACTAGGTAAGCTTTTTATGCTTTAGCATCCTGTATGAGTGTGAATGCCACCATGAAAGCATGCTTGCCATGAGGCTAACTGCTTATATGATATAACTGCCTGAATGCCTGTGGGTGAAGGTTAGATTACTTGAATTGGAACAATTCATTAAAATGCGAGTTTTAAGCCCACTTGAGAGTGGCAAAATCATGTTTTCTTAAGCCCACTTCAGGGTGGCAAATCCACGTCTTAGCCGACTTACGAGTAGCACCTTCAAACCATTTTCAAACAAACATGCGATGCTTTGTTCCAAATTAGGCGATCTAGTCTATACTTGTGTGTTGTGCGCATCACATAGTAATTGTAGCTAATTAATCGAAATAAGAACACATGTGTTTTTAAAAACAAGATATCGTGTTTAGTAGTGGCCGATCTTTGATCGGGCGAGCGGAGGTGCTCATAGATGACCTTCCCAATCGTACGCAAGTTCCCGAGCCGAGGCAACTTTGGTGATGACGGACATGTGGCCTCAGGCACGAGTCAGGGTTTCCTAAATTCTCCCAAAAATAAAATATTTAGGTGGCGACTCTGTATCTGGCAAAGCAGTCCATGTTTGGCACTTCTTTCTTAAAAATCAGTTTTCCAAAACGATTTGCTGGATTTGGACACTTTGGTGATTTATATGTCTCACATTGCACTTTACGGGATTAGATTCAGAACCGTGACATTTGAGTCCGAACTGTGGTAAGCATAAAGCCCTAGGGCGCGTCCACACTTACACGCCTTTATTGCAGAAATCAAATAGGGTGGAGTTCCTTGGCCCTTAAAAACAACCTCAAACCGTCCTGGAGGTTGGAAGGTAACTTGTTTTGACACACAATCTATGACCGTGTGATACTTGCTTAACCAATCCATCCCCAAAATTATGTCGAAATAAACCATATCAATAGGCAACAAGTTGGCATCTACCCAAACATCCCCAATTAGGATTTCACATGCAAGGTAAATAGACGCACACACCATGAACTCCCACGAAGGTGTAGATACACACAAAATATAGGATAGTGGTTCCATTGCCCTATATAAATGTCTAGCAAATGCTTTTGATACAAAAGAATGAGTAGAGCCCGAATCAAATAGCACATGTGCGGAATGTTCATTAACAGAAAATGTACCTGATACCACAGCCTCGGTATTTTGCACGTCGCCTAGAACTAGTGCAAATACCCTTCCTTGTTTGGTGGTGTCTTTAGTATCAGTGGGTTTCGTAGCTGCCTTTGTAGTTGGGGTAGGGATTGATCTAGCTGAGCTTGCGGTGGGTCTATTCCCATTCTGTCGATTCCTTTGCAGACATTCTCTGCCTAAATGACCCGTCTTGCCACACTTGAAGCATGCCCCTGTTATCCGATAACAAATTCCACGGTGTCTCTTCCCACAATTCGAACAAATTTGGTGTAGAATCACGAGTAGAAACAGATGCACTAGAAGACCCTGAATTCAATTTCTTGCATGGCGGTGTCACCGAACCCTTAGAGGTTTGGGTATTCTGTATTTTCTCTCTCCATTCCAAAACTCGGCTTTGAGCGGCAACATTACCTTCAGCAATCACTGCCCTCTCCAACACATCAACATACGTGGGTAGTTTCAGCACATTAATTTGGTCGAGAATAGCAGGCCGTAACCCTCCTTCAAATTTCCTTGCCTTCTTGCAATCCGTATTCACCATATGTAGTGCGAAATGGGCCAATTCGGCGAACTGAGCCTCATACTCTGCAACAGTCTTGCTTCCCTGCCTCAAGGTCTCAAATTCAGTCACCTTCTTATCTCGCATACTTTGGGGAAAATACTTATTGTAAAACAGCTCCAAGAATCTATCCCATGTTAATCCTGGATGTACAGTTCTTGTAAGCATCCACCACCTACGTGCCTCATCTTCAAAGGTGAACGCAGCAAGTTGCACTTTTTGGGCTTCAATATAAGGGAAAACCTCAAATAGCTTCTCTATGCCCAACACCCATGCTTCTGCTTTCATTGGTTCAACTCCTCCCTTGAATGAAGGCAGCTTCATCTTTTTGAATTCCTTCGTGAGTGTAATTGTTCCCTCCTTCGCTTGGTAATCTCGTGCCTCTTGCGGCGGCACAGGTATTGGTGGTGGTTGTTGTTGCTGTTGTTGCCTTAGAGTTTCTGCCATTTCCATAATCATCCTTTCTATTCTGTCCAACTGCGCGGCGGTTGCGTCTTCCAGATCATTTGTTCTAGCTCTCACCATGATCTACATAACAATTAATTGCAATACATACAAAATGCACAAGTAGACATAGGTCATAATTATTAAGAATGCATGCATATATAACTTAAGTCTTGACTAGACATCCTAAAGCTCAATGAACTTGTGCGTGGGGTAGCAACTCGTGCACTAATACCAACTGTCACGACCCAAACCTGCCCCTAGAAGTTTGGGCATGATCGGCCTGACCTAAGCCTTAACTTGAAAATATCTTAAAGTTTACTCAACTTCGGGGCCTGAACGGAAGCAAAATAATAGAAGAATAAACATTCATTGAGCTGTGTCTAAATGCTAGGATCATGTTGCATTACTATGCATATACAACATTCCATGTGCCATTCACATTACTAAATACAAAAGAGCATCAACTCAAAAGTTAAGTGTGAACAACATATGTACATACACATCTATTGATCCCAAAACTATAACAAACATTTCAGTATAGGGGTTTCCCAAAATATAGCAAAAGAGTCACTTTAGGTGACTCGGCAAAACAAGTTCAGCTACAGGCTTCTAGGCTGACCTAAGATTGACCCGCAAGTTGGTTTACCTACAAAACATTCTGGAAAATAAGGTGAGCAAGGCTTAGTGAATGATAATAGTACAACTAATCAAAATAAAAGACATAAATGCATAGGTTTACAAAACCTTTTCACAAACCATAATCCCATTCATTTTCCTCTTTTCAGAATGGCCTCGGGCCCATTAAAGCAAAACAGTCTTAGGCCCAATATAATACAGAACGGCCTTAGGCCCATCACAATACAGAACGGCCTCAGGCCCATCACAATACAGAACGGTCTTAGGCCCAACACAACACAAAACGGTCTTAGGCCCATCTTAGTAGCAAAATGGCCTTAGGCCTATTACAGTAGTAACATAATGGCCTTGGGTCTATATTCCATATATCAACATTCAAATACATATCAGACATATCATCTATGACATACGGTATTCATAGAGTTTATAAGATTTCCAATATCGTATCAAGACGAAATGTGAATAGACCATGAAATTACACTGTTATCACTCACAGTGATGCGGATGGGTGCTGGTTCCCTCCTGCGGATGCCCTACACAGAGTACATAAATCATAAGTGTAGAACGTCCGCGAGGGACCCCGTTACTACAGTTCGGACTCGATTTGTGTCACGGTTCTTAATCTGAACCAAAGAGTCCAAATCTGGCAAATCGTTTTGAGAAACAGATTTTTGAAAAGAAGTGCCAAACATGGACTGCTTTCACGAGTAGAAACAGATGCACTAGAAGACCCTGAATTCAATTTCTTGCATGGCGGTGTCACCGAACCCTTAGAGGTTTGGGTATTCTGTATTTTCCCTCTCCATTCCAAAACTCGGCTTTGAGCGGCAACATTACCTTCAGCAATCACTGCCCTCTCCAACACATCAACATACGTGGGTAGTTTCAACACATTAATTTGGTCGAGAATAGCAGGCCGTAACCCTCCTTCAAATTTCCTTGCCTTCTTGCAATCCGTATTCACCATATGTAGTGCGAAACGGGCCAATTCGGCGAACTGAGCCTCATAACTCTTTACTGCTTTTGTAATTTAATTAATTTGTTTAATTAGTTAAAGTTTTGTAATAATTAATTAGCTTGTTAGTTAGTTAATAACAGCTAAGGCATGGTCAACATGAACCTAAACATGGTGCTCCCTCAAGAGGCCAAAAAATGGTCCTTTTCAAGGACAACAAGGAGAGGGGGTGGTAGCCTCATGGTAATCATGCTATCATGGCAACACTCACACGCATGCAAGGATGCTAAAGCATAAATACTTACATCGTACTCCGTGCCAAAACAAAGAACTCGTTAGCAATCAATGCATGATCCAAGTCCATGTTTAAATGTCTAATGCAACGCCTACGGAATGTGACTAGAGTAGACTCAGCTAGTCTATGAATGACATGTGAAAATGCACAAGTAGCATATATTCAAGTTAGATTTGAAATACTAATGCAGTTAGCATGATGCGCCGAGCCCGGTGCACGCCATACTGATGAATGATGCACACATGCATAGCATAAGGTATGCTAAATTAAACATGACCTATTACTAACCATCAAAGCAGGTAAGTAAAAGGGAGAAAGAAGTGGGGGTTGGAAGACATGCACACACTCACCCACACTTATTACAAATTCGCCCTCGCTCGGAGGGACCAAAGAATAATACAATTCGAATAATGAATTAACTATCCTAGCTAATTAATTATTACAGACCAACTAAATTAATTAAAAAAGCTAATTAATTTTTGAAAGCAAGAAAAAGGGCCTCGGGAAGAGGGCTCAATGCACGCGTGCTCGGGTCTTGCTCGGAAGTCCACTGCCATGCACAAGCTGCCTCTGTTTTCCCTGCTCTACCCCTCTGAAAACTGCCAAGGTCTCAAGATGTGCTCACTGGATGTTGGGGAATGCCACCGGCTGGAGGGGATCATCATCGGCAGTGATTTGGTGTCGATCGGCCAAAAATGAATCCATCAGCCACATATGGATTGCCGGTCGGCACTCTGTGCAGTCGATCGGCAAAAAGTTCCTGCAGAATCTGTTTGACAGTAGCAGAGGACAGAGCTTTGCATGGCAATGCAATTCAAGCAATGTATGCACCGACCATATCTCCACTGCCATGCACAAGCTGCCTCTGTTTTCCCTGCTCTACCCCTCTGAAAACTGCCAAGGTCTCAAGATGTGCTCACTGGATGTTGGGGAATGCCACCGGCTGGAGGGGATCATCATCGACTGTGATTTGGTGTCGATCGGCCAAAAATGAATCCATCGGCCACATATGGATTGCCGGTCGGCACTCTGTGCAGTCGATCAGCAAAAAGTTCCTGCAAAATCTCTTTGACAGCAGCAGACGATAGGGCTTTGCATGGTAATGCAATTCAAGCAATGTATGCACTAACCATATCCCTTATCATGTTTATGACTCAAAGGGACATGGTCCTTGGTTCTCGGACCATCAAGTGCGCATTTCAATGCGTGATAACCCAAGAGACCAAGTTGTGCATTTTTCATTTCAAATGTAATGCAATGCACATAGTCAAACCAAGGGGCTTCTACCTCCATCATGACTCACTTCAAGAGGTGAGGCAATGCATGCACAATGCAATGCAATCTAGGCATGCGAGCTAAGGATGCAACATGGCAATGCAATGTGTACATGCAAGTATGCAAGCAACCCTGCGAGATGAGTATGCAAACAAGCAAAGAGATGGACTTAAACATGATTAGGCAATTCTCAAACAAGCCTAAATCAGTGGCCAAAGTGCTCAAACATGGAGGCTAACACACGCACACACATGCCCATGTTAAAGGGCTAATACTTAAGCACAAAAGGGCCACTCTCAAGCACACTTGAAAGAGGCATAACATGGACAGTTAGCATGTAAATTAAGCTTTGAAAATCATGCAAGAACATGGTGCCAAACCATCCCAAACAATGCAATCAAGGTATGCAAGCAAAGTCCGAGATTCAAAGCAAGCTAAAGGGGTATTGAACCACGCTTAACAAGACCAAACATGGCATGAATTCAATGACCCAAAATAGAGTTTTAGCACATAAAACAAAGCCCAAAAGATTACTTAGATGGTATCTAAACAACTTGAATTCAAAAGCATGCACAATGACCAAAACATGGAGCATGCAACACAAGCCTTTGACACATCAAAGGGACCATGAAATGCAAGCATACGAGCATACTAAGTGGACTGAAATAACACGGAAAATGGTCCCAACCCACTAAATCAAAGCAAGTAATGCATGTTATACACTCACACCCTTAAGGCCAACAAGCCAAAATGCAAAGGGGCTATACAATACATGCCAAAGTCGACCTAAACAACTAAGGACAGACCTTAATCATGGCAAAATAAACATGAAAGCTTTACAAAGCCAAGCCTAAAACATGCTAGAACAATGGTTTACAACCTAAGGCATGTTAAGGCAACAAAATGGCATTACAAGGCATGTATGCTAAGCAAGCATGGTGTACCAAAACCAACTTAAAAAAATGCTATTTCATGGCAAAATAAGCATAAATAACAGTTAAGGCATGGTCAACAAGAGCCTAAGCTAGGTGCTCCCTCAAAAGGCAAAAATGGTCCTTTTCAAGGACAACAAGGAGAGGGGGTGGCCCTCTCCTTCTTGGGACCTCAAGGCACCATCCTTACCACTGAAATGCCTCAAGATTTCAGTGGTGAGGAGGCCCAAACACCAAAGTCCCGGAGCTCACACAAAATAGCACAAAACAAGGGCCAAACAAGGCTCAACAAGGGCCAAACAAGGCTTAAGAGGGGTCAAACAACCCCAAAGCTTAAAACACTCTTAACAAACTATTTGGAGGCCTTAAAAAAAGAACTTTTATGTATTATATGCAAAGCCAAAAAACAGTTGCAAGATAGGTAAAAGTGGTGTGCAAAAATGGGGTAAAAAGGGCTAGTTTCTTACCCTTGAAGTCCTCCTTCACAAATGATGATCTTGTTGCCTCCTTGAGCTCGAATCCAGTCAAGAACACCAAGAACAACCCTCTGGTCCCTCAACAACCAAGAGAAGGTGTAATACTATGTGTTTGGGTGCAATAGTATGAACAAACACACACTAGACACACACAAGAGAGAGATATAGAGATAGGAAATATGTATCAACCTTAACCCTAATCCAGAGCTCCCTCTGAAAATTTTGTAACCCTAATGCCAAGAGATGAGCCCTCTTCTTAAAGGCAACTCCCTCTTGTAAGGCTTCCAAAACAAGCCATCCAAGAGGAAACTCCCTCCATACACCTGTATGGAGGGGAACAGAGTGGGTGCCAGCTGGCACAAAATATCTACTAAAAGTAGATGAACAGTGATCGGCCATTCAAAATTGCCATTTTGGCCAAATAAATGGCCGACCAGCAACAAATAGTGCCGACCTACAATATACATTGCCGATGGCATAAAATCACTGGTCGGTGGCCTCAAGCCATGGCCGGTGATGTGTGAGGATGCCTCACAAGGCATTCCCTGCTCCTCCAAGGCAAAACACAAGTGTTTGGTGCAAAACCAGACACAACACGGTCGAGTTGAGAGATCTCGAGGCAATGCACGCAACCGAGACCTCCGGGAACTCAAGAGGAACACAAACAAGGGTAATCACCAAGTGTTCCAATGGTGACGTCCAAGTCTTAAGGATGGTCAAAAATGGGGTGTCTACAATAAGCACATCATTATCCTTCGTTTTCTTTCAATTTTCAATGATTCGATTCGTTACGTTGTATGTAATTAAATACACTATAGGGACATCAAATGAACATAATATTATATTTAGAGGGTCGAGGAGAGCGAGAGAAGGTTCCCAAATTTTCCTAACATGGGTCGTACGTGCGGGAGTCCCCGCCGCACATGCCGAAAGGTGCGCCACATGTGCGGGCCGCACGTGCCTTTTTAGCAGAATGCATTCAACCTTCTTCCCTGTTTTTTGCACTTGCGGCTGTGAGCCCCGCACGTGTGGTTGAGTCTCCCGCACGTGTGGCCATGGGCCCCGCGTGTGCGGTCATTTGCCCTGTTTTTCTATCCGAAACACCAACAAGTCTAGGGCACAAGGGAATCATCTCATAGCTAAAATCAAGACAAATTTATCCCAAGAATGGAGCATATCAACATGTGAACATGTAATTTTAAATCAATTAAGTCCAAGACTTGTTCATTGGCTCTTACATCCCCAATCCTCCATAAATTCCTCATTTTCACTTTGTAGATTTATATATATATATATAGATATCCATGCATGTATATCATAGGAACTCAAACATATAAAAGAATAAGTTTTAGCATAGCTTAGAGATCAAGTTTCCATCATACATACTTAAGAGATGCATGATCCTTTGTGAAATTAGTTATTCACAATCAAACCCTACTTTTCATGGAGGATGTATCAATTCAAGCTTGATTCAACCAATTGAAGAGAAATTGAGGGTTTACTAATGATCTATACTCACCTTAAGTTGAATTCTTCAATTGTTCCTAGCAAATTCTTTAATCTTTAGCTTTTGTTGACTTTTCTCTTCTCCCTCTCTTTCTCTCTTCTTTAAGGTTCTCTAAATTTTCCTCTCAACACAGGTGGAGAGATGAGTTCAAGAAAAGAAGACTTATATAACACATATAGGTCTTTGGCTTCTAACTTTGCCAAACAAGCCTTAGTGAATCGTACGAAATAAATTTTCAATTAAACTTCCCAAGTAGTTTTAAAAATTCTCACTAGCAGGTGCACATACTTAATTCTAGTTTATCGCGCCTCTATGGCTTTAAATTTCTAAATTAACATTCTAATTTTAACAGATGTTCCAATAATCAACAGATAGAAAACATGATCAACAATTCGTACCTAAAAATATAACTCCGCATGGATTTACATGATTAACATGAAACCAGGGATGTAAAGCAGATAAGAGGGTCGGGTTATTACAAAACCCATCTATGATCAAACTTACACTAGTAAAATCATTTATCGTTCTTTATTTATTCATAATATTGTTTCTCTTGATGAATGGGGTCTCCCTTTTCAACTTCGAGATTTACCTGGTCATTCAGTCCAATACAGTTACTATGATTATATAGATGCTTGGTTTAAAGTTCTTCTGCATCAAAATGAGTCATTCAGTCATTCTTGGTTTTTTAATTTGATCACAAATTCAAGTCAGAAATCCCTACCTGGTTTTTACGATAGTGGACTCAACATGGTGCCATCACTCATATTATCCTTTCCAACATATTGTAACAAGTTAATTATTTCTCTACTGTTTACAAACTCAATCCACACAAAAGTCAATTTCCCTGGTTACTCCATTTTATGTTTGTAGACGTCCCCGAACGTCCCGGGAGGGAAATCCCGTTTTGTTCATTTGAGGCTCACTACAGTTCAGGACTCAAAGTCACGATCTTGTATCTAATCTCGCAGACTACAATGCAAGACCGATGAATCGTCAAAGAGTCCAAATCCGACAAATCATTTTTGAAAACAGATTTTTTTGAAAGAAGTGCCAAACATGGACTGCTTTGCCAGATACAGAGTCACCACCTAAATATTTTATTTTGGGGGAAATTTAGGAAACCCTGACTCGTTGCCTAAGGCCACGTGTCCGTCATCACCAAAGTTGCCTCGGTTCGGGAACTTGGGTACGATTGGGGAAGGTCACATCGTGAGCACCTCCGCTCGCCCGATCAAAGATCGGCCTCTACTAACCATGATATCGAGTTTTGAAAACATTATGCGTTCTTATTCCGGTTATTAGCCTAGATTTACTATGTGATGCGCACAGCATACAAGTATAGACCTAGATCACCTAAAT
>NW_021025237.1:1942025-1955373 GCF_004153795.1 Camellia sinensis
CGTCGTCGATATGGAAATGGCTTCATCTGGAACAAATAAAGTACTCACTGCTTTCCGCCCTCTTCCACCGGCGTCGATACAGCTAAGACTCTGCTTACCGCCTCCCTTGATGATCTTGCGCGTCACATGTCGGTTTCTCGAAGAGATATTTGATGGGATCTAGACGTGAAACCAATATTATGGAGTGAGCTAACAGGTAGTGCCGCAGCTTCCTGGTAGCCCATACCAAGGCTAAGCAAGCCTTCTCCAATGGTGTGTAGCGGGTCTCATACTCTAGCATCTTCTTGCTCAGATAGTAGATGGCCCTTTCCACTTTGTCTTCTGATTCATGCGCGAGCATGCAGCCCATTGTGGTCTCAGTTACTGAAAGGTACAATATCAACGGTCTCCCCGGTTCTGCTGGTGACAACACAGGTGGGTTCTGTAAATATTCCTTGATATGTTCAAAAGCAGCTTGGCATCGGCCGTCCCACTGGAATGTCTTTCCTTTCTTCAGGAGACCAAAAAGTGGTTCACAAGTCAAGGTTAATTTTGAGATAAACCATCTTATGAATTGCACTTTACCCAGAAAGCCTCGCACCTCCTTTTCAGTCCTTGGTGGTGGCATTTCTAAGATGGCCTTGATTTTGGAAGGGTCGACTTCAATGCCCCTTTGTGTAATCAGAAACCCCATCATTTTTCCCATTGTAACACCAAACGTACACTTCTGAGGATTCAACCGCAACCAAAATTCTCTGATCCTTTGAAAGAACTTTTGCAAGGCGGTGTAGTGGCCCCTTCTTTCTTTGGAGTTGACAATCATGTCATCCACATACACCTCAACCTCTTTGTGGATCATGTCGTGCAATATTGTGGTCGCGGCTCGTTGATATGTAGCTCCAGCGTTCTTTAGCCCAAATGGCATCACTCTGTAGCAGTAGGTCCCCCACGGGGTGGTGAAGGCAGTCTTTTCCCGATCTTCTGGTGCCATCACTATCTGATTGTAACTTAAGAAACCATCCATAAATGAAAGTAAAACATGCCCCGCTGTGAAGCCCACCAACTCATCGATATATGGCAAGGGAAAGTCGTCCTTTGGACTGGCTCTGTTTAAATCCATGACATCCACGCACACCTGGATCCCGCCATCCTTCTTCGGCACGGGAACGATATTGGCCAACCAAGTCGGGTATTCGGATACCAGCAGGAAGCCTGCGTCGATTTGTTTGGTGACCTCTTCCTTAATCTTGAGAGTCCGGGCGGATCCTTCTGAGTTTTTGTTTGATAGGTTGGGCCTCGGGGTCAAGGGGGATCCGGTGCTGTACAATCTCAGGATCGATTCCAGGCATGTCTTCATAGGACCAAGCGAAAACATCTTTGAAATCTTTTAATAAAGCGACTAAGCGCTCGCGTTCCTCCGAAGACAACGTGGACCCGATCTGGACCAGCCGTGGGTCCTCCTCAGTACCAACATTCACAGTAGTGATTTCATCAACTAAAGGTTTAACAAATCTTTCCTGCTCTTGATCACTTAAGCGTTGCAAAATCGGAGGAATTTCTTCCTCGTCATTTTTATCAAAATTTTGAAAGTCCTGATTCAAGCAATAAATCAAGGGCACAGAAAAATACTCATAAACCATAGCCACATCATTCTCATTAAGCACATCCAAGTTATCTGATTCTTCTATTACAACAGACTCAAAAGAGAAAGAAAAAGATGACCTGTACAGGACTGTGGCATCCGGGTTCTCACCCCCAAGAATACCGAACTCAGACTCAGTTGAGTTGGAACCTGATTCTGACTCACAAGACTCGGTGGAATCAGATTCCGGCTCACTACCTGACCCGATGCTGCTTGACAAAAATCCCTCTTCATACTGCCAAATGAGAGAGGGTGCAATGGATGCATCTAAAATGTTTGCTGGTAGGCCCGTAGCCGTTTCATTTTTGATCACGCATACCGAGAAGTTATCCCCCAAGCACTTCTGTTCAATCAGAGGATCTGAAAGTACACACGCCAGCGCTACCCCCATTTCACTTTCGACGTCGTCTCATTCCACTTTCTTGCTCTGCTCAATGTCAGCTAATGGGTCTGTCTGCTCTCCGGCAACGTCATCCCCGGGTAACTGCAGGTTAAAGAAGATCTCAAACCCCGGCACGCGCTTCCTCTCCGCATTCAGCCACGGCTCTGGGAAGCCACAGAACGAAATGTCCTCCCCCTCCCGGACGAAGCGTCCGTTTAGGGTACCCTGAATGGGCCGGTGCATTAAGTCAAAAGGTTTCCCCGCCTTCTTCGCTCTAGCTCTCCTAGCCATCTCCTTACCCTTCCTTATCCAATCCTCTTTGGTGGGCAGATAACCCAAGCCAAAGGTATGTGGGTTGTGTGGCACTTCGGCCAGTGCTGCGACGCCCTTCCGGCCGCTCCTTCCTAATCCCATCCCGGGCCTCAGCTAGGGTAAAACCGGATAAGAACACATCCTCCATACCGTGCTCAATTTCCAAAACTGGCGTAGATACTTCCGGCTGTGGATGGATCGATGAATTCCCAAAAACAATGGCTACTCCCTTTTCATGGTGGTATTTCACCATTTGATGCAAGGTAGAAGAAACTGCCTTCACTTGATGTAGCCACGGCCGCCTCAAAAGCAGATTGAAAGTGGCGAGAACCTCTCAGACGTGGAAGTCTACCTCATGCTGTCCCGGCCCAACCTTGGTCTGAATTTTCACTGTCCCCATGACTTCTCTGCTTGTGTTGTCGTATGCCCGAATCACCTGGGCTGTTGGCACAAAGTCCGCGGTCTTCAAACCGATTGCATAGGCAGTCCTTACTGGACACACACTGATGGCGGACCCTGTGTCGACAAGTACCATGGGTATCCATTTGTTTCTGCACTCCACGGAGATGTAAAGTGGCTTGTTATTGTTCGCACCCTCAGGTGGTAGCTCTTTGTCAGAAAAGGTCAACATCGGGGTAGCTCCTCCCAGGAAAACTAAGCCCACCAGCTGTTCGAGCGTGGTGTCTATTGAGAGCTTGGCCTTGTCCATGGCCGATAAGACAGCTTGTCGATGCACTCGCGATGCCATAAGCAGTCCCCAGATGGAGATGTCTGCCTGTATCTTTTTCAACTGCTTCAATACGACCTCTTCTTCGAGTTGCTTTTCTTTCTACTTCTCTGCCTCCTAATCTTTCCCAGATGCCTTTGGCTGGTCTAGGTGCGGGGGCTTGAAATACCGCCCGCTCCTGGTCATATGATCGACCTCGCCGATATTCCAGGTATCATATGGCTGATTGCTCCGCCAATCCTCATCCGTGTGGGCAAGACATAAATCATCGTCCTCCCACCACATTCCGTCGGCAGCCAACGGACACCTGTCTGGCTCCGGTTCAATTGCACCCGCAGTACTCTCCGTCCACATGCTCGCAGCATTCTCTATCTTCGTGCACACAACACTCTCAGTCCCCTCAGGGCCATTAGCTTTCCTAATTCTCTCGGCATCCTCAAACCTTTCCTGTTCCAACAGTGTCAGTACAGCTAGCTGTTCAACAACTACTGCATTCACGACGCCCAAGTCCTGAGCGAAATTCTTAGCATCGGCGCTCTCCGGCGATTCATTTTGATTTCCGGCCCTTTCAGCCACCACTGATATTCTTGTCCCTGCCAGGCCCTGTTTCAACTGAGCTTCGTCAACGACGTCTGGCAGGTCATCAAGCCACCCAGTGACCTCTGCTGACTCCTCAAAATCTGACCAGTTGACTACCATGTCCTCTAGCTCTTGTTCATTGAAAAATTAGAGGTTAGAAAAGTCCTCTTCACAGCTACCAGGTCATTTATCCTCTGACCAGATTCATCCCCTTGTATCATGCAAAGTTCTGCCCCCACCGGCAATTCAAAGTTCGACCCAACTTGGCCCACTGATCGGATGTAGTCACTCGGACTGTATAAAAAACTCTCAGATTCCTCAGATCCTGGCTCGACAATCTTATTCTCCCCTGGAATCTCCCCTATTTTGTCTTCGACAGCCATCACCAATGGTTCGGGTTGGGCTTTGAAGATGTCCAACATGCCCAAGTCAGTGCAGTCAGGAAGGAGCACCTCCGGCTTGGGTAGGTAGGTTGGGGTAATATATATGCTGGGATCGTAAGACATGACCCCAGTCTGGATAAAGTTGATTCTTTTGGGAGGTGGAGCTTGGTTGTGCGGTGGGAGAGGGTTTGTTGTGACATTGGGTTTTTCTAAGGGCACAATCACCTGCTTGTCAACGAGATCCTGAATCTCGTGACGCAATCTATAACATTGGTCGGTGTCATGACTGTGTTGTTGGTGATATGCGTAATATTTGGTTGGATTTGGGAAGGGGGAAGTTTTTTTGGCAATGGCCTCGGCTCCAGGGGCTTCAAGTGCCCTTTCCTGATTAATACCCCTAGAGCCTTGGACAGGGGCATATGCAGTGGGGTGAAGGTTCTTTGGCCTCTGGGTTGGAATCGGGTGGTTTGTGTGTTGTTTCCGGATGCGCCGTAGAAAGGTGTAGCTGCCATGGGTCTGGGAGGGGGGATGGTGGTGACCACGCTTACTTCTAAAGCTCTAGCATTTGCGGCATTGCTGGTGCCTGTGTTGTTGTTGCGGTTGAAAATTCTTCGGGGTTGCTCTCTATCTTGGTCAATCGGACCTTGTTTCATAGCATCCTCTATTTGTACCCCCATGTCATGCAAATCTGAAAAGGTAAGGAAGGGGAGCACAATCATTTTCTGCATCAGTTTTGGCTGGAGATTGCGCACAATCATCCGGATTTGATCTTTATCTATAGGCCTTAGGGTTATCATTGAGGCCTTAGGGTCATCATTGAGGCCTTCGTCCTCCACCGGGCCACAAAATCTAAAAAGCTCTCCTTAGGCTCTTGCCTTGTTGTCTTGAGATCACGGGTTGTAATCTCGATTTGAGTGTTATAGGAGTACTGTGCAATGAAAGCCTCGGCCATCTCGTCCCAGTTCTGCTTAACATCATCTTCTAACTTTGCATACCAGATAGCGACCACACCTGACAAGGTCCGACCGAATAGTGAAAGCTTCTGTGGTCTGGTGAGGCCCATCGGTCGCAGTATATCTAAGAACAAACGAAGATGGACCATGGGATCCCCAGATCCGTCAAAGCGGTCGACTTGTGGCATTTTGAACCTATCCGACAGCGTCACAGCCACATCGGTATATCCGTCCTCGATGTCTGGTATGGACTTCACTCCCTGGGATTTCTTGAACAACTTCTCGAGCTTGCTCAATTTCAATGCTGTGTGGTCTACCTCGAACTCAAAGGGAGAGTCCGGTTAATTGACAGGCGTAGGTGCCTTGGATAACTGTGGTAGAATCGGGGGTGGAGCCGGCCCCGTTGGGATGTCCATATCTGCCTGGACATTTGATGCCTCCCCAGGCATCAGAATTCCTGGTGGAGGAGGAGCTGGGTGTGAAGCAGATGCCCCGGTTTGTTGTTGTAGCCTGGCAATTAACTCTGCCTGTTGGGCCATGATCTCGGCCTGTTGTTTGGAAAATTTATCTTGACGAACAGCGTCCTGCTGCATGGCTCTCATGGTGTCTTGCATCTGACGCATCGTTTCCTCAACTCCTATTGTTCCCGCCATACTGCCCTGATCTCTCTGAAATATCGGAAGGTCTAACTCTGGAGTAACCTCAGGAAGCTCAACCTAACTGGTCAAAGTCCACCAATCTAGCAATCTCTGCTCAGATACACTGCGTCTTCTCAGCCTCCGTCTGATAACCGGGGGTAGAGAGTGGAACACTGGTTGTCCGTCGACCAGATCCTCAGATCGATTGAGTTGGCGACCTTTTGTCCAGAGTGCTTGGGGAATATCTACTTGGTCTGAAGCAATTGTGCTAAAATACCTAGCAAAAAGATAAATAAAGCAATAATAAGGGAATAAATGAGCAAACAAACGGATAGCATAACAGCGTAAATAAACACAACGCACAGTCGGGTATAATTAACACGCAATGGATACACTATTCTCAAAGACTGATCATTATTCCCAAATCACTATTCCCAAATCTGAATCTAATACACGTAGATAACTGATTCTGAAAATACTGAAATGGTGCCCGCAGGCCTGATACCCAAAATACTGAACTGGTGCCCGCAGGCCTGATACTCAAAATACTGAACTGGCGCCCGCAGCCCTGATGCCCAAACTTGTAAACTGATACATGCATTCGTATAGAGACACACTCTAAAAGCACATAACAAACAAGTGAGAGCCAAAACACCCCTATGTTGGGGTAAGGTTTCCCTGTCCTATTTTGTCAGGAGCTACAACCGGTCAGCCTTATGGCACGCTTCTCGAAGCGAGCCTCTGGTAAACCGTTCAGGAATAGCGTACGGCAAACACGGTGTCCTAGGCGCACCAATGCAAATGCAATGCAAAGAAACACATAAATGTAGTCAAAACCAGATATCATGAGTTCGAGTTAAGTTCTCTAAACTCTCCAGCAGAGTCGCCAGAAACTGTAGACGTCCCCGAACGTCCCGGGAGGGAAATCCCATTTTGTTCATTTGAGGCTCACTACAGTTCAGGACTCAAAGTCACGGTCTTGTATCTAATCTCGCAGAGTACAATGCAAGACCGATGAATTGTCAAAGAGTCCAAATCGAACAAATCGTTTTTGAAAACAGATTTTTTTGAAAGAAGTGCCAAACATGGACTGCTTTGCCAGATACAGAGTCGCCACCTAAATATTTTATTTTGGGAAATTTAGGAAACCCTGACTCGTTGCCTAAGGCCACGTGTCCATCATCACCAAAGTTGCCTCGGCTCGAGAACTTGGGTACGATTGGGGAAGGTCACTTCGTGAGCACCCCCGCTCGCCCGGTCAGTACAGGTAAAAACATATTTCTAACTTCTAAGTTGAGTTTGTGTTACCATTTGATGTTTGATCATTTGAGAATTGTGTATAGTAGTCTCTCTCATTTGAGGATGTGAAATGTTCAAGAAGAAAAATGTAAGCTTCTCTTCTATTTGTAGAAAAATTAGATCTGTCTAATTCAACCCACTAGGCTCTGAACCATTTCAATGTTTCAATCAATTCAAAATTTATGTCCTTGTCTGCAAATTATTTGTTAAAAATTAGATTGATATGATAAATATAGTCACATATATAATTTGATTATATTTAACGCCAACGGGTCTACAAAATGATTTGCCACTCTCAAGTGGTCTTAAAACTCACAATTGATGAATTGTTCCAATCCAAATAACCCAACTTTCACCCACAGCCATTTAGGCAGGTATATTATATAAGCATATAGCCACATGGTAAGCATGCTGTCATGTTAACATTCACACTCATGCGAGATGCTGAAGCACAAATACTTACAGTGTACTCCGAGCCAAAACAAAGAACTTTTTAGTAATCAAATGTATGATCCAAGTCCATGCTAGAATGGCTAATGCATCGCAGGAAAAATGCAACTAGAATAGGCTTGGCTAATCTAAGATGGCATATGATGATGCTATGGATAACATGTATTCAACTCGGAATTTTGAAGTACAAATGCAGTTAGTATGATGTGCCGAGCCCGGTGCATGCAATACAGATGAATGAATGCACGCATGCATAGCATAAGGTATGCTAATTGAAATATGCCCTAAATCTAACCATTATAAGCGGTTAAATAAAAAGGAAGAAAGAAATGGGTTGGAAGACATGCACCACAGACACCCACACTTATTACAAATTTGTGCCCTCACTCGGAGAGACCGAATAAATAATACAAGCCACCTAATTAACTAACTCACAAGCTAATTAATTATTACAAAACCAAATGAATAAACTAGCTACAACTAATTATTACACAACTTAATTAATCAATTAACTAATTAATGAACAAATCAATTAACTAATTAATGAATGACAACAAACAGGTAGGAAAAGCAGTAAACGGTGCTATTCCAGCTCCGTTTGAAGAAGGGAGGCATGCATGCTCGCTTCGGTTCTTCTCTTCGAAATGCCTGTTGCTCTTTAGAGGCTCTGTTTGCAGGGTGTCTTCCAGTGCTTGTTGCTGGACCTTACCAAAACACTACAGGGGAAGTCACCAGTGGCCTGTCGGCCAGGAAAGGAGATCTGCTGGCCAAAGATGGTCCATTGCCGGCCAAGGGTGGCATACTGCCGGCCATCAGTGGCAGGCTGCCGGCTACTGGTGTGCTGTGACACCAAACTGCAACGAAGCACAAAATAGAGAAAATGGAGGGTTTCCCAAAGGATATGTACGCACCGTGGCACTCCAAATCACCTCAAAACATCAAGGGAGAGGCCTAGTCGGATCCACGACCATCAATCACGCATCCCGATGCATGATGGCCCTAGATCCAACTTGTGCAAATCAATATGAAAATGAATGCACAAATAAAGCAAGTAAAGCCTAGAACTCTATCATGAATCATCAAGAGCTTCGGCGACCGAGAATTGAGACACGTTTCATCACTTGAAGTATGAAACGCCCCTCAGATATAGAAGAAGGATCCTTCCTTAGATAGAAGTCACCAAAACACACACAATGCAAAATGCAATGGCTCATCAAAGAGGCCTAAGAGCATAACTCTAAAAAGATAGTAAGAAGTGACAAATGTGTAAGTGTAACAACACTATATGCACTGAAATGAGATGATAAATGATGCCAAATCATTTAAATAGCTCAAGGATAGCACGCGCGAATCACCGAAACGCGAAGCTTGCAAGGCCAATTACACTACAGCTATACAAAGCATGAAGGATATGGCAAGGGCAACCCAAAACAGTCCTAGTACATACTGATATGAGACTAAAACATGCATGGAAGTAGGCCAAAGCAAGCTAGCATACAATGCTAAAACTAGGTCAATGCAAGGCTACAAAAGAGGCAATGCACTACACCTATGAGAACCAATCATGGCATGACTTAGACAACCAAAAACAGAGTTACATCATGGTATAATAAGACCCAAAATGTACTGAAATGATGAGCCAAAGGCTTAGGCTAAGCGGCATGCGCAAAAATCCATTCTTGAAGCATAAAGCATAAGCTATAGAAAGCATTTAAGGCATGTCAAATGCGAGTGAACAACAATATTTCATTGACTGAAATAGTATGTGGAATGAGGGCAAGGCATGCAAACATCACATGTATGGCATGATAGAGGCCTCAAAACCCAAAACTAGCCTAAGCATTTACACTATAGCTATACAAAGCATGAGTGATATGGTCGTGGAAGCCCAAAACAGTCCTAGAACACTTCAAAATAAGCATAAAATCAAGTTTGAGCAAAGCCAAAATATGCTAGTATGATGAGTCAAAACATCATGCACAAAGGGCTAGTAAACATGATTTGTTCTACACCTATATGGAGCATGCAAAGAATGATCAAACCAACTATGGATAGGGTCATAACATGCCAAATGATGACCAAATAAATGCTGGAATGTAAACCAACCAAGCTAAAATAACATGGCAAAGCATGGAGCATATGAAGCTAGTTTAGGGGATTTACACTACAAGTGCATCATTTACAGTTTATGGCAGCCCCAAAATCAGTATACAAACATGCTAGAAATGCAATGCAAAATGAGGCTCAAAAGTGGCTATAACATGAGGTATACAAAGAATTCACCAAACAAGCAAATACCCTTAATAAAACATGTTAGGAAGGTCAAAATAAGGCCACTTTCAGTTCTGATCATGGTCCAAAAATAGAAAAATGATAGGCTAGTGAAGCATGCAAGAATATTGACATACAAAGAGATATTGAAACAAGTGTGAGATAGGGTTCTCAAAGAGGGTTGAGCCCTTCAACAAACATGTAGAATAGCTCAAAATAGACCTAGTTTCAGTTAAGGTCGGAGTCCAAAACAATAAGCAACTTGGCTAAGAAATTGGCGCAAAAATGAGCTACAAAAGGGGCAAAGTCTACTTACCATTGAAGACCAACACTTTTGTTGCTTCTTGGACCAGATTTGATGACTCTAAGCTGCTAGAATCCCTTCCTTTGCTGATGGAATGGAGTGGTGATGGTAGAGCTTGAAGATGATGAAGAAATGGAGCCAAAACTTAGGAGTTTTCAAGGAAAATGAGAGAGATGGATGGAGATATGTATGTATATGCTTGAAGCAATTTTTCTAACCTCTAATACAAATGCTGGCAGCTGGTTATATGGACCAAGGAGAGGGGGAGCATGGAGGGAAAGGGTAGGGGAAAAGGACCAAGTCCTTTCCCCAAAAGGTGTCCCCCGGATGTAGATATTTTTGGGGGACAACAGCTATACAGCTGTAAAGTGCATATTGTGAGGATTAAGGCCGACCAACTTTCAAAGCTGCAGGTGGCCGGCCGGCCACACCCCCTAGCCGGCCGGCTAGGGGTCAAAAAGGTCAAGTTGATTTTCTGTCCAGCCACCACAAAAAGGTGTCCTCCCAGGTCCCCTCATCACAACCCTGTGGTTCGAATTTGGAAACTATAAAACAGGAGAGAGAATAGGCCATTTTTAGGAGGGGGTCAAAAGGGTCAGGTGGAATTACTGGCCGGCCACCAACTTTTAGGGTCCTCCCATGTGTGTACATCACAAATATGTGGTTAAAAGTTCAAGAAAATGGCCCAAGGGTATTCAACATTAGCTCGGAAACGAGAAAAACGGGCGTCGGAGGACGCCGGAGGATATATAACTGGTTGTTGAAACAATTGCTGGCCTCCCACCTTTCCACGGCCTTCCTGGTGATGAAATAGAGGTACCTGCCAAAAATGAACGAAAACCGATGCAAAACGAATGTTCGGGAGCCAAAACGCGCAGTTCGGGGCCCTGAAAACTGCCTATTAAACACTGAAAGTGGTATTCGACCACGAAGTGGGTCTCTCAAACCTCAGTGTCCCTCAAAAGGGAGAAAATAAGATGTATGCCAAAAATCAGAGCAAATGGAGATGGTTAAGTGGTCCCGAACCGAGGCACACGGCATGACGGTTCCGAAAATCGAAAACCGTGCTCCGAAATGGGCAAAATGGCCTATAGCCATAAAACGTAGCCCACGGCCACTGAGAGATGGTCCACGGGACCTCTCTCTCCCCTCAGGAAAAGAAACAGAGAAAACCGAGCCTGGTTCGCAAACCGAGGCAAAGCACAAAAGAGGGTTCGGAAGTCCAGAGGCAGGGTTCACAGCCGAGACTCTGAGACTTCTGAACGAGCACATTATGCAATATCACCAAGCGCTCAATCGGTGACGTCTGAGTCTTAAGGTCGGTCAAAAATGGGGTGTCTACAGTTGCCCCTCTTTGACAGAACTCGGAAGTCACAAGTGACGGGAGTGAATGTCAAAGCCCAGAGATGACCCATTTTTGACAAGGCCGAAGACTTAGACAAACGTACAAGATAAACAGAGATGTGCCCGCAGGCAAGGGGGCAAAATGCAACTGACAATACAAGAAGCTGAAGGTAACTCAATGATCATGCAAATGCAGCAAGCTGTAATGAAGCAAGTATTCGCAAACAGATGCAACAGTTTTAAGCAAGAATGCAAAGCAATAACTACATTTCGTGCAGTTAAGAATACGGAGAATTGTTCAATTCTTGTCACGTCTCACAGGGAGAAGATACGATACCTGCGCGATTTGCCTGGTCGCACCAGCCTCAAATGAACCGTACATACAATATCATGCCTGATGGTGCTGGGGATCTCTCACTTCTTCTTGGTTGAACCACAAGTACTACTTTTCTCCCTGACTATGGTCGCAGCTTTCCCTATTCTCCAACAGGGTGACAGACTAGGTTGGATTAGTATCCAGAATTGAGGTGCATACAGATGCTATCTCAATCTATGGGGCTGCCATACAGATTTCAAGCCGAGGATATACCCCTGGGTATTTAAACCAGACTTTAGTCACGGAAATCCCGAACCTTTGTGTTCTAGGCATGAGCCATTCGAACTCTAGTTTCCACCGTCGCAGTTGGTCTCCTAGGAACTCACCGCGAACACGGGCAGGTGGCTATACCAGACCACCGGAAGTCGTTCGGGCACGACAAATACCAAAGGAATTGCACCCTTAGAGGATTTAAGGTCTCCTAGACCGGGGAGTGCACAAGACAGTGCGAATAAAGATGCAGGATTTAAGGTCTCCGTAGACCGGAGGATTCAAGGTCTCCTAGACCAGGGAGTGCACAAGACAGTGCGATGCAGAGTGAATGCACAAAACAGTGCTAAACAGATGCACAAAATAGTGTGATACTAAAGGTGTACAAAACAGTACGAGCAAGGTGAATGCACAAAACAGTGCGATACAGATAAGGTGCGCAAGATAGCGCAATACAATGCACTAACAAGTACAGGTGAGATGCGCAAGATAGTGCGATAGAATGCGTGCAAAATGCAAGTAAGGTGCACAAAACAGTGCAATGCGCAAGAAAGCGCGAGTGATTTGAAATGCACAAGACAGTGCGATTGAGGTGCGCAAAAAAACACGAAATGTAAACTGCACAAAACAGTGCGATGCGCAAAATAGCACGAATGATAAACTGCACAAAACAGTGCAATGCACAAAATAGCGCGAGTGATTTTGAAATGCACAAGACAGTGCGATACGCTAAACAGCGCGATTGATTTGAAATGTACTAAACAGTGCGATACGCTAAACAGCGCGATTGATTTGAAATGCACTAAACAGTGCGATACGCTAAACAGCGCGATTGAAATGCAGTAAACAGTGCGATACGCTAAACAGCGCGAGTGATTTTCAAATGCAATGCACAAAATAGTGCGAGTCAGATACAACCACAAGATGCACAAGACAGTGCTAGTGAGATACAAAGTGTAAGTGCACAAGATAGTACGAGTGAATGCATATTCTATGCAAATGAGGTGCATTTTCTATGCAAGTATGGAAGAGTGCATCTTCTATGCAAAAGATACGAGCATTTTCTATGCAAAAGACAGGAGCATATTCTATGCAATATTGAAAGCAAATTCTATGCAGAATCGAAAGCAAGCATATTCTATGCATGAATCATAACGATGTGAGCAAACCGAGGTCAATACCTCATCACAGACAGTAGCCGAAGGCCAAGACGACACAGAGAGAGATGAAGGAAGCCAGAGGAAGCCTCGGGGCTGTCGACTAGGGCTGAGAGACTACCAGTGGCAGTCGGCTAGGCAAGACCACACATCCATAGTGGTCGACTTAGGCTAGAAGGGCTGTCGGCAGGGTCCAACACGTGATTGGGGACCTGCGACAGTGATCAAAGGGTTTGACTAGGCAAGATGGCCTGTCGGTAGGAAATGGGGCGGTCGACTTAGGCTAGAAGGCCTGTCGACAGGGACCAAGTAGTGACTGGGCACCTGAGACAGTGGTTGACT
>NW_021025237.1:1970574-2000971 GCF_004153795.1 Camellia sinensis
ATTAATGGCCGGCCACCATTTTTTAGGGTCCTCCCATGTGTGTACAACACAAATATGTGGTTCAAAGTTCAAGAAAGTGGCCCTAGGTTGTTCAACATTGGCTCGGAAGGAGGGGTTCAAAAGGGTCAAGTTGAATTAATGGCCGGCCATGAACTTTTAGGGGCCTCTCATGTGTGTACATCACAGATATGTGGTTGAAAGTTTAAGAAAATGGGCCCAAGGTATTCAACATTAGCCCGGAAGTGCGAAAAACGGGCGTCGGAGGGCTTCGGAGGAGATATAACTGGCTGCTGCAACAATTACTAGCCTCCCACCCTTCAGTGACCTCCCCGGTGATAAAACAGAGGTGCCTGCCAAAAATGAACGAAAACCGTTGCAAAACAAATGTTCGGGGGCCAAAACACGCAATTCGGGGCCTCGGAAACTGCCCGTTAAACACCGAAAATGGTATTCGACCTCGAAGTGGGTTTCTCAGACCCCAGTGTCCCTCAAAAGGGAGCAAATAAGGAGTATGCCAAAAATCAGAGCAAACGGAGATGGTTAAGCGGTCCCGAACCGAGGCACACTGCCAACGGTCCCGAAAAACCGGAAACCGGACTCCGAAATGGGCAAAATGGCCTATAGCCACAAAATGTAGCCCACGGCCACTGAGAGATGGTCTACGGGACCTCTCCCTCCCCTCAGGAAAAGAAACAGAGAAAACCGAGTCTGGTTCGCAAACCGAGGCAAGGCACAGAAGAGGGTTCAGAAATCCGGAGGCAGGGCTCACGGCCGCGACTCTGAGACTTCTGAACGAGCACGATATGCAATGTCACCGAGCGCTCACTTGGTGATGTCTGAGTCTTAAGGTCGGTCAAAAATGGGGTGTCTACAGTCGCTGATCCACTTAGTCGACAACATGGGATTACAGCTTCTTTGATGATTCAAGAATGGAAGTCCTTGGAGTTAATTTCGACACATGATGTTCAACCAATAGAGTGTGCTGAGAATGCATACATTGGTTGTTTGACCGTGCAGCCGACGTTATTGGGTAAAGTTCGTCAGATGCAGAATTTAGATGGGTTTCTCGTCAGCAAGCTCGATGACCTTGTGGTGGATTTGATCGATAATTGTCCTACTGATTGGTCTGTGGACTCAGATGGGGGATTGCAATTCAGGGGCAGGTTGTGTGTACCTAACATTGTTGAATTGAGGAAAGAGATTATGGATGATGCCCATAGGTCTCGATATGCAATTCACCCTGGTGGGACTAAGATGTATCATGACCTAAAGATGATGTTTTGGTGGGAAGGTATGAAGAAAGACGTAGGAGAGTATGTTTCTCGATGTTATGTGTGCCAACAGTTAAGGCAGAACACCAACGACCGTTTGGACTTTTGCAGCCTCTTGAGATTCTTACTTGGAAATGGCAGTGCATCTCTATGGATTTCGTGGATGGATTGTCGTGGTCTAAGCGAGGCAATGAATTTATTTGGGTGATAGTGGATCGACTCACAAAGTCAGCTCATTTTATTCCTATCAATGTTCACCGAACTGTGGATAAACTAGCTAGGCTGTATATTCGAGAGGTGGTGCGACTTCGTGGCGCACCAACTTCTATAGTTTCGGATCGTGATCCGTTGTTTGTGGCAAAGTTTTGGGAGAATTTTCAGCATGCTTTGGGTGCTAGGTTAGACTTGAACACGACTTATCATCCCAAGACAGATAGGCAAACTGAGCGGGTAAATCAGATCTTGGAGGATATATTGAGAGCTTGTGTTCTTGATCTTGGTGGTAGTTCGAAGAACACTTGCCATTAGTGGAGTTTGCTTATAATAATAGCTATCACTTCAGTATCGGGATGGCACCTTTTGAGGCTTTGTATGGGAGGCCATGTCGATCACCTGCTTGTTAGATGGAGATAGGAGATGCGCCGTTGTTAGGACCAGAGTTGGTGAGAGAGACTACGGAGAAGGTAAATATTATTCAGGAACGTATTAAGACTGCACAGAGTCGTCAGAAGAGTTACGCTGATAGAAAATGTAAGGGGGTTGAGTTGAATGTTGAAGATTTCGTGTTTCTGAAGGTCTCGCCGATGAAGGGTATTATGCGGTTCGGAAAAAAGGGAAAGTTGGCACCTAGATTTGTGAGACCATATGAGATCACTGACAGGATTGGTAATGTGGTTTCCAAATTAGCTCTATCACCTGCTTTAGCTTTGATTCACAATGTGTTCCATGTATCTTTATTGCGGAAGTGTGTGCAAGATCCATCCCAAATAGTATCACCAGAAGTGTTGGAGATTAGTGATGATCTAACGTATGTGGTGCGACCGGTTACTATTCTAGATCGGGATGTAAAACAGTTGCAGCGCAAGAAAGTGAACTTGGTGAAAGTGCAATGGAGTGAAGACGAGAACGATATTACTTGGGAGTTAGAAGAGAAAGTTCGACGTATGCACCCGGAACTTTTTGTTTAGTACTCTCTCCAATCGAATCTCGGGACGAGATTCTTTTGAGGTGTGTATATTGTAGCGATTCTAATTTTCTTAAGGCATTATTTATTATTATTATGATTATTATTATCTTATTTTATTTTTGACTTTATTAATTGTGTGATCACATGATAATTTAATGTGTTATTTAATGAATTTAATGTGGTGATTAATGAATTTAATGAGTTATTTAATTATATATAATGAATCTAAATATTTATATATTTATATTTGTTATATATATAAAAAAAAGTGTTATATATATTTATATATATATTATAATTATGTTGCATTATATAATATAATATATTATAGTAGTTTATTAGGATTAGAATAGAATTAGGTAACCTATCAAAGAAAAGAAAAAGAGTGTGCTGTGCGTGAGGCGTGAGTGAGAGAGAGATCAAGAAAAGAAAACCGAGATCAAGAAAAGAAAAACCAAGAAAGCCGAGAGAAAGAGGAACATCGGGAAAAAGGGAGAGGGAAAAAAAAAAGATTAAGGTTTTGTTTTGGTGGCTCTATTAGTTCTTTAAATAATTTTTTGATCTTTAAAAAAATATTGTGAGTACAAACCCCACTTCCCTTGATTTATGTTTAATTCGTTATTTTTATTTATTTATTTATTTGATGTTAGTTTGATTATGTTTTTACATAAAAATGATAGATTGATTTTAATTATTTTGATTAGTTGTGTAGGTAAGGTTTAGGATTTTTAGATGTTTGATTGATTTTAATTATTTTGATTAGTTATGTAAGGTTTAGTGTTTTAGATGATTGATTGATTTTAATTACTTTGATTAGTTGTGTATGTAAGGTTTATGATTTTTAGATGATTAATTGATTTTAATTATTTTGATTAGTTGTATATGCCAGATTTAGAATTTTTATATGGATTTATTTTATGGTTGTAATCACCTTCATGGTTATTTAAAGCTAAAATTAATATGGTTATATGAAATTAAAATTAATTAAGAACCCATAGATAAATTTCTTATACTCCACCATGACTCCATGAATTGTTGTTTTATTTGAGTGTTGGTGAGAAAGAGTGTATAAAAAAAAAGTGAAGATTATGAGATTTATTGGAATGCTTTAGGCTTGGCATTGTTATATTTGTTCTCATGAGTGAGATGCTTTGTATATATATATATATTGTTTCCTCGTTCTCATGAGTAGACGAGTGCTTTGATTTATGCCTGTACGTATATGCTAACCATCCGGGGAGTGTGAGTCAAACTCGGGACGATATCTCCATGCAGGTTTGGCTTCAAAGCGATGTTAGGTATACGAGAGGCACGTGGGATATATGTGTAGGCCGGAAGTGGAGGGCCGAAGTGGTGGAGTTAAGGTACAAAGAATTTAATAATGAGTGTATTGGTATAGTGTAAATTGTATTGATTTGTATATCTTGAAAAATAGTAAATGATCTCGATAAATTATGAAATTTAAGAAGAGGCATGTATACATGATTCTAGACAACTTTTGTGTTTTAACTTTTTAAAAAGATCGATTATAACTTATAATCGGATGATTTTGGTTATTGTATGTTTGATTCATTTTAGCAATGCATATTTTAGAGGCTATTTTAACCCACAAAATGTGCTCATTTTTATTGGTTTCGCATAAACTGAAGTAAAGCATTATTCTGCACACCTTTTGTCTTTTGAACTTTTCTGAAAAAAATCATCTTAGCGAAGTTTTTGTTCGTTTTCAATTTCAGATTTTTTTCTATTGAATTCCGTCCAGGTTTTTCTATCGAGTTTTTCTCTCAACTTGTTCAGTTTCTTTTAAATTCGTATAGGGTGTCTTCTAGAAAATTTGATTCTGTACAATTTTCGTTCTTTGAGTTTTGATCAATTCGAATTATTTAAGCATAAAACGGTGCATTTTTATACTTCTTCAGCAAGTTACTTCTGATTAAATTATACTGACTTTATTTTTTTTTTGCAGGATGGTGGGTCTTACTAACTTTTTTATGCAGGGCTAACCCACCATGTTTTTATTTCTATTTTTTTTATTTTATAATCAATTTATATTTCGTTGTGTACGGACAAGAAACTAAATACCACCGTATCTTGGGAAACTATCCATTCGTCTCGATGCGGTTGGAACTACTTGTCTTGTCCCGTAAAAAGAATTTAATGTATTTTTGTTTGTGTCTGGTGGACACGTGGGTGTTAAATCTTGTACTCATACCAGCATACCTGTATACTGACCCATTTTGTCTCTTGGCAACTCGGGTGCGTTCTGTTTGAGCACAGCCGAGCTTCCTTTGTACGATTTGTTGGGGCTACGGTGCTGACGTGGAATTACTATAGTATTGGACTTGTCGTTTGAACTTCTTTTGTTTTCTTGAGCTTAGGGTTGATATTAGTTTATGTATTTATTATTATTTTTTTATGACTTTAGTATTGAAATAATTTGACATGGTTTGTAACCGTATTTTATTTAAGTTGTTTTGACTAGTTGTTGCTACCTTAATGTTGAGGTATTGGTTAGTTATGAGATTATGGTGGATTGTTTGGTTAGCGTTTAGTTTTTTTTTTTTTTGTTTCACCCCAACGATTTGGATGATGGAATATTATTGGGGTTTAGTCCTAATTTAATATTTAATTATCTGAATTTTGGGGCATGACACAGAGCAACTTCAGCTATGGGATGGAGGAAAGAGTAGTGTCATATAGGATGGAAAAAAGATTCCGAGTGGGCAGAGTTAGTGGACGTTGGAACCCAGTTCTGAGAAAGAAAGAGGGTACTAATATTGGTGTCCAAAATGATAGTTTGCTCACTGTTTTTGTGGATAACATTTCTGAATAAATGGGACCAAAGAGCTTGTACATATTGTTCAACAAATTTGGGGCAATGAAGGACATGTTCATCCTGGCGAAGATAAGGATAGTAACAGGTACAAGATTCGGCTTCATCGGGTTTAATTACTCGGTAACAAAAAATTTGGCTGATCAAAAGACAAATGGTTTGTGAGTTGAGTATAAAAAGCCAAAAGTTAAAAATGCAGTGTTCACCAAGCCTCAATTAAAGCATCACCAATCAAGTAAACCTTTGAAGATAGATTTACAAAGGCGGTCTGAACAAGATTTAACACTGGTTGGAGGTCAAAAATCTTATGCTAAAGTAGTAAAAAGTGGAGCTACTAATATGAAGGATTATTTAGTGGCAAAAGCTTTTAGTTAGATAATGAATGCTTCTCTGTGAGTTTGATAGTGAAGCTCAAAAAGTTCTTTTCATTTCCGTCATTTAGAGACGAATTATGCAAGAAAAGTTTGGGTGAGACATTAGTCAGAAGAAGGGGAGGTGGAAGTGTATTCCTAACCTTCAACTCATCACAAGCTATGAAGGAAGGATATGACCAACTGAAGGGTGGATCTATGATTGGTGTTTTTCAGTAACAGAATGGAGAAAATGGGTAAATCTCGATCAAGAGAGATGTATTTGGTTGTGCTATTATGGAGTTCCATTTAACTTATGGAATGCTAACACATTCAAAAGCATTGGTAGCTTATGGGGTGAGGTAATCTAGTTTGTTGAAGTCAACAATACAGATTCTCTTGAGTATGGCAAGGTCAGATTGATAACAAATAGCATGAAGCCTATAAATACGGTGATAAGTTTGGAGTATAAAGGAAACATATACCCTGTTAAGATATGTGAAACCTTTGATTTTCATGAAGATGTAGCACTCAAATTTAGTGCAGGGAAAGATCAAATCTCTGTTAATGGGGAAAACTGAGTTTGGAGACAAAAAAATTGTGTTTTCTTCAAACTCAAACAAATCAAATGAGTCATCATTGACTAGTAATCAATGTCTGAAGAGAAATGGTTTTTATGGAGGATCTGTGCTAAACTTGGTGCAAATGAAACATCTTAATTTAAGGAGTGTGCTTGGCCCATAACATAAATATGGGCGTGTTCATTTATTATTTTGGAGGCCCAAATCCACTGTTGTAGAGCTTGGAATTCCTATTGGAAAAAATAAGATTGTGCAAGTATCCTATGAGCCAAGTTCACTTTTCTCTCTTGGGCCAAAATGAGTAGTGGAAAGGGGTTAACGTTATTGAAAAGTCCTCTATTTTGATAGTGAGTAGAAATTCGTTCAAGATTGAGGAATCTTCTAAGAGGCATGAGGGTGGAGGTGTTCATAAGGCCTCATATCCCAATAATGCAAGTCAAAGGAATAAAGAAAGGAAAAAGAAGTTACTGAAAGCATCAATGGTACTTCCGAAATTCAAGGCATGGGGTATTGGTTTGAGGTTATTATTTGTTGTGAGGGTTCGAATTGGAAAGGGGTTTTGTTTGGTATGAGGTGTAGATGGACTGTTAAGATCAGTGTTCCAGGTGGTTATTATTTCCTTTGCTTTTTGTTTGTTCGATTGGTTTCTCTCCAGCCATGGTGTGGTGCTAGTGGATGATTAGCTTGTTTTCTGGTCTCAACCTAGTTGGAATCGTCTAGTTTGTTTTGATGCTTTTGGAACTCGCCTCTCTTTATTGATGTTCATCTTTGTATTCTGTACATCTGATTTTCATCAATAAATTTTCTTTTGCTGATGAAAAAAAAAATAAAAATCAACACCTCTTCTTATTTCCATCTACCTTCTATGCCATAGTTCTAAATCGTGGTATCGAGTAACGTAACGGTATCGATCGCGGAGTATCGGTTTTGATAGTATCGGCCAATACGTATCGAGAATCGAATGTCGCAGTTGTGAAATTTTAAAAATCATTAGCAATTCCTTTAAAACTCAATTTTATGCATTTTTTTTTTTTTGGGACTCTTTTAGCCTTAATTTGTCACATTTTAATGAATATTTTGATATGTAAGAGCACTTTTGACTCATTTTCAACTAAATGGTATGTATTTATTTTAGTCTCAATTATAACTTTCAATTATTTACAATAACAGTTTTCAATTGACAAATACTGTAATTCTAATTTACTTAGTAACAATAATAAAGCACATCTCTTCTTGGGCCTCCTCTCAGCATGTACAAGTTTGTTTGGAATCACACCTTACCTTCCAAAGTCCACTTCTTTGGTTGGTTGGCCTGGAAAAACAGAATTAAAGCATCTGAATTCTTGCACAATCTTGGCATTCTAGGTAACAACTATTCCACCTCTTGCATCTTCTGGAATTCTACTCCAAATCTGCTTATCTCGTTCTGCTACATTGCACTTTTTCTTGGGCCATTTGGTCTTCTGTGCTTCATGATTGGGGGTCTTCAATGGTGTATTCCAATATCTGTGGCAAGTCTACTCAATTGGTGAATGAGGGTGAATTTTAAGTGTTTACTCAGAAAATTTTGGAAAGCCATTCCCCTAGTTGTCTTCTGGTCTCTTTGGAAGCATAAGAATGAGTGTGTTTTCTCTAATGTCCATCCTAACTCGGCTGTCCTGAGGGAACTCATCAAGGTCAGATTAGTTTTTTGGTGCAAAGCCTCTATCAAGGACTTTCCTTTCTCTATCAACGATATTGTTCTCAACTGGAGGCAAATAAAGGGCTTCCATTGAGTTAATCTGTCAAGCTGGATTTAGTCGATCGGTATGCTCGGCTATAGTGCTCTGTTGTGCTAAAAAGAGGATCAAAGGGTTGAAGCTGTTTGCTATCCTACTAATAGTCTTGCTGATCTGCTAGTCTGCTAATAGTCCTGGTTACTCTACCTTTTAGTAGAAGCTGGCAACTTATGGTTGTGTTGAAGCCGTTTTGAAACTATTTTGTGGGTCTATTTATGCCCAACAGTGGCTATTGGTTGTTTGTTTGTGCCCAGCTGTGGATATTGCTTTGTCTGTTGGTTTCTCACCAACTGGAGCTTGGAGCTTGTGCTAGCTCCAAGCTCTTCTTTATTGATATATCTTATCATCCTTTATATGTTTTCATCAAAAAAGATTTCTTTTGCCGATCAAAAAAATAATAATAATAATAATATTTTAAAAAGTTACTAAAATAAATATGGGACATTTACACATAAATTTTAATTTATGAACTTATACTCTATTAAGTTTTAATTAAGATTTTTTAGATTTTCAAATTCCATTAAATTTTTAATAATCAAAATTATCATTCAAACAATGATTGTTTATCATCTATGATTATTTATAAAGAAATATGATAATTTAATATTTATTTTGATTTTCAAAACTTTAAAATGTCAACCTTTAAATTGAAAAAACTAAAAAAAAAATTTATATGCAACAAAAAAAGACTAATTGTTTTTTTTTTGAAAAAATTGAATTATTTTTTTGTTCAAAATAAAAAAATTTGTGTCTATAAAAGAGCATGATGATGGAACATTAATGTGCAAAAAGTAGGTGTACAAACAAATAAATAGGGGGGGGGGGAAGACGCTAAACATTTACACTAAAAAAAGACAAAAACAAGAAAACAAAAAAAAAACAAAAAAATGGTGAGGGGGATGAAATGTGAAGCAAAAAACAAAACGTAGCACAACAACTCACCAAAAATAGAGCACAAGTGTTGACAACACATATTACAACCTGTAACTCAGGGACAAACCTTCTTTGAAGAAGCTTGAAGGTCAAAGTGTACTCCACAGCCCAAAGAAGCTTAGATCTTACAGGTTCTCTACGCTGATTTTTATCCGTATTGGCGACAATCAACCTGTATCGGATATCAAATTCAGACTGCTACGTACTGAGACTCGGACGCTATGACTACGAATTTCATTCTCACCACTATAGCAGTCCATATCCAAATCGGTGCTTCGATTTTTCGGTACGAATATCGGCCAATATTTAGATCTATGTTCTATGCAACTCTCTCTCTCTCTCTAAACTCTGTAAATCAATGGTGATAGGTAGTCAATGTTGGGTAATGAAAGAAGAGGCATTGGGGTTGGAAGAGGAGGGTAGGGGATTTGGAGTTCTCAAATGGAAAGAAAATGAAGCATCTAGGTAATGAGAGGGAAGCAAGAACGGGAAGAAAGGAGGTGGAGTGGTATGTGTGTTGCAAGGGGTGAGAGTTGGTGGTGAGGAAGGGACTATAGGTGGCAACAAAGAAATGCAAGGGGTTAGCAAGCATCAAGGAAGGAAGGGAGAGGTGGTTGGTTGGCTTTAGTGCTTGGGATGACAACTAGTGGTGAAAGGGTTGGTATGGGTATGTCAATTGTTGTTTTTTTTTGGCTTTGGTTGGCAGCTCATCAACTTTTGATGATGTGTTAGTAAGAGATTGGGTGGACATATTGGTGACAACCTAATTAGGATCGGTATGTCTCGCTATAATGCTTTTTGCAGCCATCTTTTTTCTTTCAATAAAGCTTGGGACCTCTAATTAGAGGTGCCACTAGTGATGTGTTTCCCCCCCCCCCTTTCCACCTCATTAGAGGTGTGTTTAGAGCCTCTAAATTAGAGATCTCTAGCATCACTGTTTTTCTTTTCATGATGTTATGAGTTCTTTGTGTATCAAAAAATGTTTTATTTTGTCGATTAAAAAAAACAAAGGGTTGGTGGAGGTAAATTTGAAATTATTTAAGGTGTTAAAGAAATTTAAAATTGGGGTTCTTGAAATGACTCCTTTTTTTTTTCTTTTTGGAACCATTCAATTTTTTTTTTTCTTTTTTTTTTAAAAAAAATTTGCCAAGAAAAAAATGAAAAGGAGGAATCTTTTCAAAATTTTCTATGCTTTTTTATTTTTGAAAACACAAGAAAACAATTTTCAAGGCCTTGCCAACAAAAATGCTAGAGCACGTAATTAAAATACAAAGATATGTACATAAAAATATATTGTACGGGTAAAGATTCATCTAGGATATGTTTTGAATCACTCTTAAAATAAATTTCAACCACAAAATCCCTTTGTTTTGTGTGCGTGTGTGTTACTTAGCAAACACCTTCCACACAGCAAGTTCTAATTTCTTAATTATATATACGTCCAAATACGAAGTCATTTATATATGCTAACCACATAAAGCTGCAAAATTGAAAGGCTAGTTATTTCCAAGCAAGCTCGAAAAACTCTTGAAACCATATCCAAGCTCTATATTGAGCTGCTATATATACGAGTCCATATCTCTGATAGCATTTACAGATAGATAATGTGCATATATGCATTATGCTATGATATGCTGGTAATAACTTCAAAATCTGATGTAACTACTAGATAGGCACAGAAGCTTTTTCATGGTTGTAATTGGATTCAGAGTCGTCCAGGGTTATCATCCTAGTCAAACTCACCAGGGGCAAACACTGACTTCAGGAATTCTTCATCATCTTGCTGCAAACAAAAATCAAAACTGAATTTCGGTGAGGAAATTTTCCAGGAATATCAAACTTAAAAATGAAATCTCAACATGTGGGAAAGACAATGGAGCAAAAACTCAAATAAAAAATAAAAAATAAAAGGCCTGCATTACTAGGAGAACCATGACTCCTTTTTTTTTTATCAGCAAAGATAAATTTTATTGAATTAGGGCCAAGGAGAAATTCTTACATCTAACATCAATAAAGATAAAAGAAAGTAGTGCTACTAGCATCATAGTGAACCTTACTTATCCCAACTAGGTTGGCACAAGAAAGCCACCCAATCATGTGCTAACACATGCCAAAAGTTAGTTGATAAGAGCTCAACCAGCAAAAGCCATGACTCCTTGACTTTAACGGTATGTTTGGCAACATAAATTGTAGTCAAAAAGTCCAAAAATTATATAAAAAAGTCAAAAATTCTATTTTTTTCTATTTTTTTGTACCTTTTTTTTTCTTATAAAAATTCACACTATCATCCCAAGCTTATTATTTTGTTTCACATCATATTTTAACAAAAAAATTACTAAAATAGTTTATTCTCAAACTAGAAATGAGTGTTGTTAAGCTGAAATCTCTTAATACAATGGAGTTCATGGGCATGTAATCGCAATTCGCAATACATTATGTACTGAGCTCAGGCCCAAAGGGAGGGTCCGTGGGTCGGCCCATCAGCTCACTCCAATGGACTCTTCAGAGCCCAGCCCAAAACCAGGCATATAAAGTCTAATTTCATGTACAGGTACATCTCTGTCTTTCTTTCTTTTTCTTTCTTTTTTTTAAAAAATAACTTTTTTGTGTATGTGTGCATTTTTAATAAAAGAATAAAATTAAAACTAATAAATTAAGTGAGTAGGATGCCAACATTTTTCTGTCACCGTGTTTGTCATGGAAGAGGACCACCGGTGATCATATCTTTCTCCATTGATCGGGGTTCATTGATAACCACCAAGCATTGAAATCAACTCCGACGAAGAAGATGATATATTTTCCAACGAAGATGATGAATGGATCTACTTAGATCTGATATAGATCTACTCAGATCTACATCAGATCTGAGTAGATCTACACAGATTTGGTTAGACATCCGTCTTTCCCCTTCGATCTCTTTTTTTTTTTCTCTCTCTCTCTGCTATACACTTCTGTTTTTCTGTTCTAATGGAGAAAATTTTCGAATTCTGAACAAGCAGTTTTCGAGTTTTAGTTACAGGCGGTGAAAACTGTAAAATTTTGCAGTTTCAAATTTTTTTTTTGGTGCTGGAATGAATCATGGTTTAAAACTGTAAAATTTTACAGTTTTATAACATTCTTTAGAACTGTAAAATTTTACAGTTTCATAACATGTTTTTTAATTTTTTTTTTCCGGCAATATTCTAGACATTCCGGTGAGTCTCCGGCGACCGTTAAACGGAAGTCCGACAGTAGTAAGATGTGAACAGTGTCTATAAATTTAAAAAAAAAAAAAAAAAGGATTTTTTGGTAACAATTAAAAATGTGTTGGACTAATTGGTGCAAGTATTTTGTTTTGGGATTAGTTGGGTTTTGAACTTGTTACATGGGACTTATCAGTAAGTTCCCCGTCTAATTTCATGTACAGGTACATCTCTGTCTTTCTTTCTTTTTCTTTCTTTTTTTAAAAAATAACTTTTTTGTGTATGTGTGCATTTTTAATAAAAGAATAAAATTAAAACTAATAAATTAAGTGAGTAGGATGCCAACTATGATATTAATAATTATATTATCACCAGATTAATGATATATATAATTTCATAACATAACCATAATATGTGTATTAATTTTATGTTTCAATAAATAATGTTTGTTTTTAATTTTTTTATGATTCAATATAAAAATCTAATTTTTGTATTGCATTTTAAAATTTTTTATTATAAATAAATTTTGAATTTAAAAAAAAAAGAAGAAAAAGAAAATTGAATTAAAACTCAAATTAGGCTCATATGGCCAAGCTGGGCTTTCGACTTACCCGAAGTCAACGTTGGCTTTGAAAGATTTTTAACCTATTCATCAGTCAAAAATCATGGTTTGGGTCTTATATTTAAGTCCCAGCACATTCCCATGACTTAGTTGAGATCATTTAAATTTACATTTTGTAAATGATTGGGAATTAAGATACAACAAAATGCCTACTTTAATAATATTGGTGTAATTAATCTAAAATTTAAAAAGAGTTAGAGGAACCCCATTATACAGTTTATTTATCAAGGGAAGAAGTTTCAAATCAACTAGACACAAAACTTGCTTGACTAGGGTTCTGCTCAAATGATGGAACATATTCATCTGATTGACTCTTGGCACTGTCAAAGTTTGAGACCATCTCACCACCACCAGGTTTCTGAATGAAATACTTTGGAGTAAAATGAAACATTCATATATAAAAAGTATATATATATATATATTCAATCAACCTTGATATTGATTATGGATTAATTAAGTGGGTACATGCCTGTCCAAGGGACTGCTGGTTCACTAGTAGGTTAGCTTCCACATGATATTGACTGAAAGAACCATCTTGCTGTTACACATTTAAAAACCAAAAACAGAAAGAGGCATTATTGTATCACTTTATGCAGTTTGGGATAGAAAATATAAAGTTCCAAGAAGATTAACAATTTTTGTTCAGCTAGTAAAAGTAACAGAAGCTTTTTCCATACCTGAGTTGGAGATTGAATGTTGATTTGGTTCAAGAAATTAAAGCTAAGATCATCTTCTCCAAATGGTTGTAGGAAAGAGTTGCTATCAAAGTCTGAGACATTATCCAACAGACCAAAGAAACGGTCACTTTCTCCCTGTCCATTCCCAAAACTGTTTTGTTGCACTAGAGGTGTGGATGGCATTGGCGTCACTGAATTGTTTTCTTGTTGGATGGCACGATTAAATGTTGTTGGCGAGACTTGACCTTGGCTCTGAAACCCATTAGAAGTGATCACTTCTTGTGCCAAATGATCACCAAAATTGCCACTCAACAACGGCATAGTAATCATACTTTCATTATTTTGTTTCCCATTCATCAAGAAATTGTTACTGTTATAATTTGTTGATGCCTCCCCACCCTTAAATCCTAATCCAGCAAACCTCCCATCACCAGCCATTCGGTATCCAGCATCATTATTTTTGTAGGAATTGCCATTGGGTTTAGGTTTAAGGTTCAAGTTATTAGAATTGTTGAAAGCCCCCATTTTTCCATAGCCTGTGATACCGACATCATTGTAGCCGTGAACTCCACATGTAGTAGAATTGTAGTTCAACATGCCATTGTTAAAGCTCTGTGTCTGTGGTGCTAGTTGATTCTTTTGTTGGTACATTTCGAACAAATTTGGACCAGTCATGAGGCCAGTGCCACCTGAAGTATTTCCATGGAGCAACAAACTGGTTTGATGATTATAAGGACGTTTTGCACTACCATTGCCAATGGTTGGTTTCTTCAAATTACCTTGATTGCATAGTAGAAGTGATTGGGTGCATCCGAATCGAGGCATGGAGAAGTTGGTAGATGAAGTTTCCTGGGTAGAACAACATGAAATATTATTGCCAAGGTTGGGAACTGGGATATACCCTCCACATCGCAGCTGCGATCTATTGAACATTGAGGAAGAAGGTCGTCCCGATGCGAAAGTTGATCGAAAGGTCCTTTCAACCATGTTCCTTTCAGTGGCAGATTGAATTTTATAGCTTGCTTGAGAAACTCGCTTCAAGAAAATTCGATACTTCTGCAAATTCATCATATTCATTCCATCATTATTGAGTTTAGACAATGATTTCTGCTACGAAGTACTAACTACAATTATTTCACTCAGATCTTGCTTCTGATTGATGTCATTCATTGGTTGTTGTTGTCGTAACGGTTGTGGTGGCGCGATTGTAGTTGCGGATGTAAATGACGTAGTGTAACGGTTGCGGTAACTAGAACTGTGATTTTTTTTTATATTTTGCACAATTTAAAAAAAATTTACCGATACACATAATTTTTTTTTTTAGAATCACATTTATTGGGATTCAAAATAGATTTTGATCAACATTTGTTTATTTTTAAGTATGATCAAATATATTTCATATTCTTAAATCACTATAAAAGGAGCTTTTAATTTTATTTCAATAGTTAATGAGTTTAAAATAATTGATTTTAAATGCCTACAAAGTTTTTTTTGACCAACACCTAAACTAACTATATAAAAAATATTCACAATTACCAACAGAATAACTCACCCCTTTTGCATGGTATTTTACCCATAAGGCGGTATGCATTAATATAGATTCACACAAACCTTCCCACTTTATAGCTAGCTAAATAAAATTATTTATAATTAAGTATTAAATGAAATGAATGTAAAAATAAAAATTGTGCTGTAAAGAAATTTATTTTTAAAAGGCATTTTTTAGACAACATATTACAATAACAAAATAAAAAATGTTTATAATTAAATATTAAATAAAATGATTATAAAAATAAATACAACCAGCGTTTATATATTTTTTTATTTTACATGCTAATGAAATAAAATAAAAATTATAAATAAATTATAAATTATAAATAAGAAAAATTCATATAAGGATTTTATTTTATTTTTATTTTTTTTGGATCACTTAAATATTTGTTCTTTTGTTGTAAGCTTTTTTCTTTTCTTTTTTTTTTTTGACAAGGAAACTATTCAAAATATTGTAAAAGTGTGTAACGGACCATTACGGTACCACTATGACCGTTACGTAACACCATCACGATTGGTCCATTTGGAAGTTAAGAAATGATTGTATATTTAATGGAGTGCAACCTAGTGGGTCTGAGTTATATGAGATTATTAAGATCCAATTTGCTCTTCAGATTAAAGCTTCATCAAAGGGGATCATGTACTCTGTCATGGACTTAATCAACAATCTAGATCAGATTAAGGATTGCAGTTGAGGGCTGCTAGCTAGTTTGCTACCTTGGCCTACCACCATCTAGTGTGTACGGCTTGTTTTTATTTGGTTTGTATGACAGCAGGTTGGTGCTTTGGTCTGCTGCCTCATTTTGTCAACTGATGTGTGCAATTTAACTGTTCTAGAGTTAGTTGTGGTTGCTGTTAAGGTGTTTATGGGGTGTGTTCTGTATTATTGCTCCTTTGTTTTGTTGGATCCACGCCAACCTTGGACCTGAACTAGCATGTGTGTTCCTCTTAGTGCTAACCTAGTTGGGATTATGACGAATCATTTTGATACTCCTTGTTTCTTGCCTTTCTTTTGTTGATGTAATCTCATACTAGTATGGTTTTTCTTCTTTATCAATAAAGTTCCTTCAAAAAAAAAAAAAAAAAAAAAAAAATACCATTGAAACGGCCGTTACAAATATGAATTTCCATCATACCGCTATAGTGGCCGTAACGAGTGGTGCTAAGCACCACACCGTTATGTAACCGCGTTACGTAACGGTTGCGGCTGCTTTTTAAAATCTTGGTTATAGTGGATAAAGTTTTCTAGTATCTCCAATTGTCTAGGTTTTTTTATTTTCCTTCTTGATAAATACACGCAAAAGTACCTACATTGTTTATTTTAACTGCTTATTTATAGTATTTTTGGTACTTGAAAGATTATGCATCCAATTTTAAGTATATGAAGTAATTTTGGTAATAAGGGAAGACCATTTATTTGCAATTTAGTGTTTCATGAGCTATATAGCACAACTTCGGGTGTGTGTGTGTAGATCATCAATATTCTAGTGTTACTAAGTTTCATATCTTAAGCTTGTGGATTGTCATGTTAAAATAGAAATGTTTGAGGTAAGTTCAATTTTCTAGACCGTTTTGCTTCTTAATTTTTAGTTTATTACAAAAGAAGCAAGACTATATATTAATATAGATTCAAGAGATGACAAACAGAGTTATATATAAAAAAAAATAAATCATTTGTAACGAAATATAACAAACCTGTAAATGACTGGCAACATTTTCTCTAGTTATTCCTGGCACATTCATGAGCTCAAGAATTTTCTTTGGAACAGCCCCTGGATATCATTAAGAGAGAAAAAAGAAAAAAAAACAAAACAAAACAAACAAACAAACAAACAATAGAAAAAGAAAAGAAAAAAAAAACAATCAACAAGGGTATCATCATAAAGTAAATGGGAGAGCTATGAATATACAAGTCAAGATCAAAGAATTAGAAAAATTAGCAGAGAAATCTCTTACTTTCAAGGCCTATGCTTCTAATGGCTTCCAAAAACTGGCCGTGGAGTGCATTTGTCCAGACAACCTTTGCCTTCTTCGGGGTAGTACAATCGTCCTTGTTTTCTCCCTTGTCAAAATTGTTTGTGTCCTTTGGCAGGGCTTTTCTCTTAGACTCCTTTGTGCTTTTCCTATACTTGTTTGCAGACGATGTAGACTCTACATCTTCATTGGAACCTTTGTCAGTTTGGGATGTTTCTTGAACCGACATTTCTTCGTTACTCCCAATTTCCTCGATAATGGTTTTGCCTTTCTTCTTTGCAACTGTATATTGCCATAAATTTTTCAGCTCATCTGGGGCAATCGGTTTTACTATGAAAAATGCACCCCCGCTTTGTAACCCCTTTAATATGATACCGTCTTTGTCATCAACCGACATAACTGCATTAGAAAAAAAAAAATTGGCCACAACCCAACAAAAGTTTAATATATACTACACAAAATTTGCAAATGTTTAAGTTACAATTACGTATCCCCATGGACTACATACGAAAAAGTTTCCTCATTGACTGTGTTTTTCTTTTCCGAAGAAAATCTTTATTGATGAAAGCATGCTAAGTATGATACAGTACATCAATAAAGAGGAGCTTGGAGCTAACTCAAACTTCAAGCTCTAGTTGGTGAGAAACTAACAATCAGAAGAACAAGAGTAACAGAATCAGCAAGTAAAACAACCAAAAAGTGCATCCACAACTGAGCAGAACAGAGCGTAGCAGACCAGCTTAACTTCTCCCATACCACAATGTTGAGCAAAACATAGACTAACTTAACTTCTCCTTATTGACTGTGTTGAGGTGCGGTGATGTGATACCGGTGGTTTCGTCACATATTTGCTATTAAAAACCTTTATAATTTTATCCCAAGTGAAAAAGGCTACATAGCGGCTATGAATTAGTGGGAAAGAAATTAAAGTATGACAGTAAAAGTATCTTTGTTTCTCTTCTTAGGATCCAATATAGAAAAGGATCGATAGCCAAAAAGGCTTGACAAATTGGGGGGCCAAAAAAAAAAATTTAGTCAACTCTATTGGATCATCAATTTCAATGCAACAATGCGAAAGTTGTAATTTCTTTTTTCTAATAGTAATATATATATTTTTATCATCAAAATAAAATAAAATAAAAATTGACAATGAAAAAAGTATGAGGACTTGACTAAAATTGCATCATAATAATACATATCAACTATGTTGGCACTTATAGTTTAAAATGATACTTACAAACTACAGGTAACTTGAACTCTTCATGAATTTTCTTTTGTAACTCGAATCCATTCATGTCTGGCATATGCACATCCGTTATTACAAGATCAAAGGAGCCACCCCTAATTCTTAGGGTACACAAAGCTTCGATTGGATGTTTGACTGTCACAACTGAGAATAGAGCACAAGAACGATTTGGTAAGTGAGATAAACGAAGAAGTAAATCGTGTGTTAGAACTTCCCAAAACCAAAAATCTGAAATGCATACACTCCTTCTAAACTCGTATAAATAAGATGAAATGAACAATAATAGGTCATAGACAATCAACATAAATATAGATCATTTGAAATAACACAAAGTCAAGGATCTGAGTTGCATGTACATGAATCCCGTCCAATTTCACTAATAAATTATTTTGATGAAATTGTATAAAAAAAAAAAAGGTCCGATGAATTTATGTATACAACCGACAACCAAATTTACTGTTAGATCCAATTTTATGAGGAACTCATAATTAATTTAGTAATAAGCAAGCAACAAGTTTTCATTTTATTTCAATTGCTGAATGGAGAAATAGATTTATTTGCTAATAAATTTGTAAGGCAGTGAAGAAAATAAACTTGTAAGGAAAAACGGAGAAATTGTGGAAAGAAACAATATATATATATATATATAGAGAGAGAGAGAGAGAGAGAGAGAGAGAGATGCCATTAAAAAGGAGAACAAATCTTTTTTTTGGTCCACGGGACATAAAATGGAGAAGATGAACAACCTTTTTTTTCTTTATTTAATTTTTAATCTCCAAAAATATTAAACATAGACATCCCAACTGTATACCTTGTGATAAATTCTCACTTCAACTTCTTATGCGAAAAGTGGTTTGAAAGAAAAGGAAGAAATCTCTGGGAGGAAAAAAAAAAAAAAAAAGAAGAAGAAAATGCAAACAAAGCTTTTCAAAATCACTAACATTTAAAAGATCCCTAAAACATAAGTTAACAAAAACACTCACAAAATATATTTACCCAAAAAAAAAACACTCACAAACTATATTTACATTAGTACCTTCATAATTCCATGATTTAAGTATAGCAGCAACAATGGAAAGACATGTGGTATCATCATCTACAACCAAGATGTTGATTGATCGAAAAGTACTGGCCTGGGACGATTGTTTTGATGTAACCATCTCATCAGCCATGCTTAATTAGAAGTTTAAGTACTCAAAATGGTACAAGGAGAGAGAGAGAGAAAGAATGGAGGAGCTAAACAACTCTGGTATATAAAAGAAAAAGATGAAATTCAGTGGTGAAGATGAAAGAAAATGACACCAAGTGTCATGAATAGATTTACGGCAAGAGAGACTAAGGAAAAAAAAAAAGTTGAGATATTATTTTCTATCTCTATTTTAAATTTTCCATCGTTTCAAAACCAATTTTGTGTTCATACAAAACTACTTACACACTACATAACCTGTGAAAAATAATAGATGCATTCGCTCCTTAAATTTTGATGTCATTAATGTAAAAATCTAGACCAATATTTTTAACATTTATATGTCAAATAATAATAAATGGATTTACATGGAATACTTTCTTTGAAAAATCACGTGATCTGTCATATCTTTTAATTTAATATCTATTTCGATGTTTCTCCTTTCCACATTAGGAGTTTTTTTTTTGTTTTTTATAAAAAAAATCACAATTTTTTGGCTTCTAATTATTAATAGAAAGGCAACAAGCATCCACAGAACAGTTTACTTAAAATTGTAAAAAAAATCACTTAATATAAAGTTCTCATAAACTGTGGATGCTTGTTGCCTTTCTATTAAAAAAAATTGTGATTTTAAAAAAAAAAAAAGGACCCCTAATGTGGAAATGATAAAAATAGAAATAGACATTAAATTAAAAGATATGACAGATTATGTGATTTTCCAAAGAAAGTATTCCTTGTAAATCCATTTATTATTATTTGGCATATAAATATTAATAATATTACACTAGATTTTTACATTAAGGAGATCTGTCATATAATAATAAATGGATTTAATGTCATATGATCAAAATGGATTTAATGTCATATAATAATAAATGGATTTTTACGTTAATGCCAAATAACAATAAATGGATTTACATGGAATACTTTCTTTAGAAAGTCACATGATCTGTCATATTTTTTAATTTAATGTCTATTTCTATGTTTCTCCTTTGCACATTAGGTGTTCTTTGTTTTTTAAAAAAAAAAAATCATAATTTTTTGGCTACAAATTGTTAATAGAAAGGCGACAAGCATCCACAGTTTACTTAAAATTGTAAAAAAATATCACTTAATATAAAGTTCTCGTAAACTGTAGATGCTTGTCGCCTTTTTATTGACAATTAGAAGCCAAAAAATTGTGATTTTTTTTTTAAAAAAAAAAAAGGAACTTCTAACGTGGAAAGGAGAAACATAGAAATAGACATTAAATTAAAATATATGACATATCATGTGATTTTCCAAAGAAAGTATTCCTTGTAAATCCATTTATTATTATTCGGCATATAAATGTTAATAATATTGCTCTAGATTTTTACACTACACAACATGTGAAAGACAGTAGATGCGCGTTCGCCTCTTAAATTTTGATGTCATTAATGTAAAAATCTAAAGCAATATTACTAACATTTATATGCCAGATAATAATAAATGGATTTACACGGAATACTTTCTTTGGAAAATCACATGATCTGCAATATCTTTTAATTTAATGTCTATTTCTATGTTTCTCCTTTCCACATTAGGAGTTCTTTTTCTTTTTTTTTCTAAATAAAAAAATAAAAAAAATAAAAAAAATCACAATATTTTGGCTTCTAATTGTTAATAGAAAGGCAACAGACATCGATAGTTTACTTAAAATAGTAAAAAAATATAACTTAATATAAAGTTCTCGTAAACTGTGAATGATTGTTGCCTTTCTATTAACAATTAGAAGCCAAAAAATTGAGATTTTTATATTATTTTATTTTATTTTATTTTTTTAAAAAAAGAACTCCTAATGTGAAAAGGAGAAACATAGAAATAGACATTAAATTAAAAGATATGACAGATCATGTGGTTTTCCAAATAAAGTCTTCCATGTAAATCCATTTATTATTATTTGGCATATAAATGTTTATAATATTGCCCTAGATTTTTACACTACACAACCTGTAAATGACAGAGATGCGCATTCGCCCCTTAAATTTTGATGTCATTAATGTAAAAATCTAGAGCAATATTATTAACATTTATATGCCAAATAATAATAAATGGATTTGCATGGAATACTTTCTTTAGAAAATCAGACGATCTGTCATATCTTTTAATTTAATGTCTATTTTTATATTTCTCCATTCCAGATTAGGAGTTCTTTTTTTTCCTTTTTTTTTTAAAAAAAAAATCACAAATTTTTGGCTTCTAATTGTTAATAGAAAGGCAACAAGCATCCACAGTTTACTTAAAATTGTAAAAAAATATCACCTAATATAAAGTTCTCATAAACTGTGGATGCTTGTTGCCTTTCTATTAACAATTGGAAGCCAAAACATTGTGATTTTTTATTTTTTTTAATTTTTTTTATAAAAACAAAAAAGAACTCCTAATGTGGAAAGGAGAAAAATAGAAATAGACATTAAATTAAAAGATATGACAGATCATGTGATTTTCCAAAGAAAGTATTCCATGTAAATCCATTTATTATTATTTGGCATATAAATGTTGATGATATTGCTCTAAATTTTTACATTAATGACATATGTCATATAATAATAAATGGATTTTTACATTAATGCAAAATGATAATAAATGGATTTACGTGGAATACTTTCTTTGGAAAATCACATGATCTGTCATATCTTTTAATTTAATGTCTATTTCTATGTTTCTCCTTTCCACATTAGGAGTTCTTTTTTTTTTAAAAAAAAAAAAATTACAATTTTTTTGCTTCTAATTGTTAATAGAAAGGCAACAAGCATCCACAGTTTACTTAAAATTGTAAAAAAATATCACTTAATATAAAGTTCACATAATTTGTGGATGTTTGTTGCCTTTCTATTAACAATTAGAAGCAAAATTTTTTTTTTTTTTTTTATAAAAAAAAAAGAACTTCTAATGTGGAAAGGAGAAACATAGAAATATACATTAAATTAAAAGATATGACTAATCATGTGATTTTCCAAAGAAAGTATTCCATGTAAATCCATTTATTATTATTTGGCATATAAATGTTTATAATATTGCTCTAGATTTTAACATGAATGACATCTGTCATATAATAATAAATGGATTTAATGTCACATGATCAAAATGGATTTAGTGTCATATAATAATAAATGGATTTTTACATTAATGCCAAATAATAATAAATGGATTTATATGGAATACTTTCTTTCGAAAATCACACGATCTGTCATATCTTTTAATTTAATGTCTATTTTTATGTTTCTCCTTTGCACATTAGGAGTTCTTTGTTTTTTTTTAAAAAAAATCCCAATTTTTTGGCTTCAAATTGTTAATAGAAAGGCAACAAGCATCCACAGTTTACTTAAAATTGTAAAAAAATATCACTTAATATAAAGTTCTCGTAAACTGTGGATGCTTGTTGCCTTTCTATTAACAATTAGAAGCCAAAAAATTGTGATTTTTTTTTATAAAAAAAAAAAAGAACTCCTAATGTGGAAAGGAGAAACATAGAAATAGACGTTAAATTAAAATATATAACCGATCATGTGTATTTCCAAAGAAAGTATTCCTTGTAAATCGATTTATTATTATTTGGCATATAAATGTTAATAATATTGCTCAAGATTTTTACACTACACAACATGTGAAAGACTGTAGATGTGCGTTCGCCCCTTAAATTTTGATTGCATTAATGTAAAAATCAAAAGCAATATTATTAACATTTATATGCCAAATAATAATAAATGGATTTACATGGAATACTTTCTTTGGAAAATCACATGATTAGTCATATCTTTTAATTTAATGTATATTTCTATGTTTCTCCTTTCCACATTAGAATTTTTTTTTTTTTGTAAACTGTGGATGCTTGTTGCCTTTCTATTAACAATTAGAAGCCAAAAAATTGTGATTTTTTTTTATAAAAAAAAAAAAGAACTCCTAATGTGGAAAGGAGAAACATAGAAATAGACGTTAAATTAAAATATACAACCGATCATGTGTATTTCCAAAGAAAGTATTCCTTGTAAATTGATTTATTATTATTTGGCATATAAATGTTAATAATATTGCTCAAGATTTTTACACTACACAACATGTGAAAGACTGTAGATGCGCGTTCGCCCCTTAAATTTTGATGTCATTAATGTAAAAATCAAAAGCAATATTATTAACATTTATATGCCAAATAATAATAAATGGATTTACATGGAATACTTTCTTTGGAAAATCACATGATCTGCAATATCTTTTAATTTAATGTTTATTTCTATGTTTCTCCTTTCCACATTAGGAGTTCTTTTTTCTTTTTCTTTTTTTAAATAAAAAAAATCACAATATTTTGGCTTCTAATTGTTAGTAGAAAGGCAACAGGCATCCATAGTTTACTTAAAATTATAGCGATTCCGGTTTTCCCTTCATTGTTTAATTGTATTCTGGGCCCAGGCCCGTGGACGTTGGTTGTTGTCTTATTCTTGTTTCCATCCTCTACTCTTTGTATTTGTATTTGAGTCTTTGGTTGTGTTGGGCAGGTTTGAAACAGGTTGGTTGTGTTTAGAAACAAAGAGTTGATGCCCAAATTTTGGCCTTCATGCTTGAGCGGGCTTTCGACGCTCGAGCGGGCCCTTTGCTTTTGTTCCTCCGCTCGAGCGGGGAGTTTGACGCTCGAGCGGGATTATTCAACCCTCAGTACTTTTCTCTGCAGGTCATCAGACGCTCGAGCGGGGACCTTCGTCTGTAGAACTTCTGGAAGTGTGCATTCGACGCTCGAGCATTGCTTTTCACACTTGAGCGGGGGTCTGTGTTTGACGCTCGAGCAGACTATGTTGTATATCAATCTGAATTTTTGCATTTTGAATCACCTTTTCGGGCCGTTCTCTCTCTCTAGCTTTTCAAAACCCAAATTTGAGAGCTCCTCTCTCTAGAACTCTCTCTCTCTCTCTACATTTTGATCTTGGTTTAGTGAGACCCAACCTTGTGCCTTCATTAAAGTGGTAGAGCTTTGCAAGGCCTTCATTTTGATCCGAAAATCTTGGGGTTTGGAGCACTTTCGAGTTGGTTCATCATCTCCTTTGGGTCTCTTCACTTGAGGTAGGGATAACTACTCGTATTTATGGTCTTTGACATAAACTTGTGGTCATTTTGATTTAATGTTGAAGTTGGGAAATTTTAGGTGTTAGGGTTTCAAAATGTATAAAGAGGGGTTTTGTCATTTTGACCAATATATGGGTATTTTGGGTCTTAAAATAAGGTTATTGATGTTTATTGATGATATTTGGACCTTTGGGTCAATGTTGAGAAATGGGGAGAAAAGCCCTAATTTATTGTGATGAATTAATTTGTATAATTAATTTGGGAAAGTTATGGAGATATGAAATTGAGTTGGAACTAGTGAAATTGGATAATTGTGAGATTGAATGGTGAAGTTGGATTGATTAATCACTCCTTTGAAATTGTAGATAATTTATCTGTTTGATAATTTATTATCTGTTTAGAAATAATTGTTTTGGGTTATCGGTGGAGGATAGTCTTGATTGTTGTAGACACTGCATGATGATTAGGTGAATTAAAACTAATCAATTGAGTATGTCATTGAATATGATGGATGGAATAACACATTGAATATGTGCTTGGCTTGATCATTGTATATGATAAGTGTTTAAATACACAACATCTGTATATTGTTTGGGAGGAGATAGGGAATGTACTCCACGGTTTGGGAGGAGATAGGGGATGTACTTCTAAACCAGATTTGGGAGAAGATAGGGGATGGACTCCAGTGATAATTAAGTTGGCCGGAGTGTCCAGGGTGAAAGTCCCGAAATCCTAATTGCGTTTGTGCAACGTAGATAAATTGAAGTATTGAAATGTTGATAATATGAGTTGTAGTCTCATTCGAACTTGACGTGTTGAAATGTTAATTATGTGAGTTGTAGTCTCATGTTAATTGATTTTAACCGAAGCATTGTTGATATGAGCTGTAGCCTCATTTGAACTGTCTGGATGAATAGGGAACCATATCTATGAATTGGTTTGGATAATGAAATGGAAATGGATGTATGTTTGTTTATATGAGTTAAACATTTATCAAATGCCAATGTTTTAGTTATTGCTTATATTATGTTTAGCATATCTCTACTGGGCGTTGCCTCACCCTATATGAGACATCATTTTCAGGTTCAGGTGTTATGCCGCCACCAAGGCCTTAGCTTGGATGGTTTTGAGAGTTGAAGACTCTTTTGGTTGTTTTATTATTTTGGTGATACATGTAAATTAAGGCCAAGGGCTTATTTGTGAAGAGAGTTAGAACTCTTCTTTTGTTGTAACCGAGTGTTGACTTAGAAAGTTATAAGCCTACAGGGCATTTACTTTTGATGTCAACATGTATTACTTTTGTAAGAATACTCTGATGAATGAAAATATACTTTATTCTCTTGTCCATAAATATCATGAATGTTGGGTTTATATGTATTATTTCGAGGGCGTTACAAAAATTGTAAAAAAATATAACTTAATATAAAGTTCTCGTAAACTGTGAATGAGTGTTGCCTTTCTATTAAAATTTAGAAGCCAAAAATTTGTGATTTTTATTTTATTTCATTTTATTTTTTTTTTTAAAAAACTCCTAATGTGGAAAGGAGAAACATAGATATAGTCATTAAATTAAAAGATATGACAGATAATGTGATTTTCCAAATAAAGTCTTCCATGTAAATCCATTTATTATTATTTGGCATAAATTTTTTTATAATATTGCTCTATATTTTTACACTACACAACCTGTAAATGACAGTAGATGCGCGTTCGACCCTTAAATTTTGATGTCATTAATGTAAAAATCTAGAACAATATTATTAACATTTATATGCCTGTAGACACCCCATTTTTGACCGTTCTCAAGACTTGGACGTCACCGTTTGAACACTCGGTGATCATCCACGTTTGTGTTCGTCTTGAGTTCCGGAGGTCTCGGCTACGCGCCTTGCCTTAGGACCTCTCGACTCGACTGTGTTGTGTTTGGTTTTGCACCAAACACTTGTGTTTTTGTTTGGAGGGCAGGGAATGGCGTATTGGCTATCCCCACTCCTCACCGGCCATGACTTGAGGCCACCGGCCGTGTCTTCTTGTCACCGGCCATTGGTGATGGCCGGTCGGCACTTTGTGTGGTCGACCGACCATTTAGTTGGCCGATGGCATCCTTTTCTGGCCGGTACCACATTATTGCCTCTTGCAGGCATGGTGCATGCCAGCTGTGCCAGCTGGGATGCATAGATCCTCCCCCCACACACGTGTGTGGCTATTTTGGCCCCTTTGCCCCACTTTTTTTGATCCAAACTTCTTCTAAAAGATTGCACCCTTTGCTCAAGCTTCTTGAGGAAGCTTGACCCTTTGTCTTAGCTTCCTCAAGAAGCTTGGACCTTTGGGATAGCTTCTCTTAGAAGCTTGGTCCCTTTGACCCTTTCATTTAGCTTCTCTAAGAAGCTTCAAGCCTTTGCCTTGTCTATATAAGGAGACCTCTCTTCTCCATTTGAGAGGTTCAGCAAAACCAGACCTTATATTATATATATTTGATATATATCACTCTCTTTCTCTCTCTATATATCTCCCTCTATCTCTCTCTTCATTTGTATGTGTTTGAGGGCCTAAAAGTGTAGTTTGTTCTTAGTTTTGCACTAGAACACCTACTGTTACACCATACTTCGACTTGGGAGGTGTTGAGAGGTTGTTCTTGGAGTTTTGAGCTGGTTTTGATCATAAGGAAGAGGCTGAGGTTGCTGTTCTTCAAGTGTTCTTCAAGGGTAACACCATTTGCTTTATATTCCCCAATCTTGCACTAGTTTTTAACCCACTTTGCATGCTGTTTTAGACTTTGTGTATAACTTGAAAAAGTCTTGTATTTGCATGCTTAAGATCTTTCATTAAGGTCATTTTGTTGTTTGGGGTCGACCTCCCCCTCTTAGGCCTTGTTTGGCTCTTTTTGTGCTCTCTTTGTTAAGCTTTGAATACTATTGTGTTTTGGCGTTCTCACCACTGAAATCCAATGGATTTTCAGTGGTGATGAAGAGGGTTTGAGGTCTTGCATAGGGAAGGGACACCCCTCTCCTTTTATCTCTCTTTTGTTTGCATTTTTGGCTCATAAGGGTAGCATGCATGCTTAGTTGCTTTTGGCTTCATTACATGTTTTGGGTGTTATTGGGTCATATTACATGTTTGTTTTTGGTTGGATTTATGCCCCTTTGCATGCATAATATACTTGCTTTACATTCCTCCTCTTTACCTAGAAATGCATCTTGCCTTTAAGACCATCATGCGTGCATGTTCTTGCCTAACTTTGTGAAGTTCTTGGTCATATTTCATCATGCTTAAGGTCTGTTAGGCACTGATTTGATCATATTTGCCATGTTTGGCATAACCTCTTTGCATTTTGGCTTGTGAGCCTTTAGTGTGTGAGTCATGAGCATGCTTGAGTTGGGTTGTTTTAGTGATTTGGAATCATTTCTCATGCCATTTCAGTCCCTAATCCATGCTTGTATGCTGGCATTCATCATCCCTTTCATGCCTTGAAGTGTTGTTCTTTTATGCCTTGAAATAGGTCTTAAATGCATGCCTCTTGGTTTGTGTCCCTTAGATGCCATATCAGTGGGTTTTGGGGGCCCTTTTTGCATGCTAAAACTTTGTTTTGTATTGAAAAGTTCATGCCATGTTTGATTGGGGTAGGTGTTGAGTAATGCCCTCTTTCGTGCCCTTGAATGCCTTCTATCTTACACCCATCCCCTAGCATATTTTGGCATCATTCTTCGCATGCTTTTCAGAGTTTAACATGAGCGTTTAATGTCCATGTATATCACCTTTGAGTGTTCTTGAGACTAGCCTCCCATGCTTGGGTTTTTGGCTCATTGGTGTGCATGTTTGCATGAGCACTTGTCCATTATTTTTGGCACTTTTGGCCACTGTTTTGGGGTGTGGCTGAGGCCTCCCATTTCAGTTTAAGACCACCCTTGTATATAGTTGCATACTTAGCATGTTACATGTTGCATTCCATTAGTTGCATGCTTGCATTATGTCTTGTTTGCATGTTTGCATATTGTTTAGTTAGTTGCATCACATAGTCTTGTTGCATGCTTGATATGTTCATGTTTAGCTTGCATGAATAGGTAGCATGGCATTGCATTAGGTGCATTACTTTGCATTGTATATGGCATACATCGCATTACATTTTGCTTGGTTTGGGGTGTCAAACCAAGTATGAGGATTGAGAAGTGTTCGTACTTGAAGTGACGAAACACGTTTCAATCCTCGGTCGCTAATGCCCTTGATCTCAACATGATAGGGCATTGGCACTCATTTGTTTTATTGCATGCATTTACATTGATTGGCAAACTTGGTGTCTTAGGCCATCATGCATTGAAATGCGTGATTGGTGGCTCGAGTACCAAAGGCCACACTCCCTTGAATCCATAACATGATTGGAAGAGTGGCCATGCACACATTTGCTTAAAAATTTCATGCCATATACTGCTTGCCCTCTGCTGCTGTCAACTGCAGGATTCTACAGGAATAAATGGCCGACTGGCCACCTCTAGTGCCGACTAGCCAGCAGTGTCCAGCCGATGACACCATCTTTGGTCGATAAGCCTGTTCCCATAGCCGGTGACCTTTTGTCCTGGCCGGTGGCAATCCATAGCACTTAGAAGGAAGCTCAAGGCAGTTCTGGGGACTTTCATAATTTTCAGAGGGGTGAGGCAATGTAAATAAAGGCAACAGTGGCATGGTACCGGGTTTTCGGGCAAGGCGGATCGAGCATGCATCATCCACGCATCCCGAGGCAAGGCTGCGGCCACCTTTCTTCTGCATTTAATTTGTTAAATAATTAGAAGTTCTGTAATAATTAATTTAGTAGCATTCCTTTGGTTGTGTAATATTTATTCGGACCCACCGAGCGAGGGCAATTGTGTAATAAGTGTGTGTGAGTGTGTGTATGTTTTCCAACCCCCACTTCTTTCTTCCCTTTTATTTACTAGCTTCCGATGGTTAGTATTAGGTCATATTTAAATTAGCATACCTTATGTTATGCATGCGTGCATTCATACATTTGTCTTGCATGCACCGGGCTCGGCGCATCATGCTAACTGCATTGTATTTCAACTCCAAATTGAATACGTGTTATCTATTGCATTTCACATGCCATGTTTAGGATAGTCGAGCCTATCTAGATTGTATCTTTGCATGTGTTGCTTTAGCCATTTTAAACATGAACTAGGATCATGCATATGATTACTAACTAGTTTCTGTTTTGGCTTGGAGTACTCGGTAAGCATTTATGTTTTAGCATCCTTGCATGAGTGTGAGTGTTGCCATGATAACATGCTTACCATGAGGCTATATGCTTACGTGTTATAACTGCCTGAATGCCTGTGAGTGAAGGTTGGGTTACTTAAATTGGAACAATGCATTGAATGCAAGTTTTAAGCCCACTTGAGGGTGGCAAAATTCATGTCTTAAGCCTACTTGCGGGTAGTACCATCAAACCATTTTCAAATAAACAAACATGACATGTTTCGTTCTAATTTAGGCGACTTAGTCTATACTTGTATGCTGTGCGCATGTAACAAGCCCGCGGGGGACCTCGCTATAGCTCGGACTCGATTTGTAGTTACGGTTCTAAGTCTGAACCAAAGAGTCCAAATCCGGCAAATCGTTTTGAGAAAAACAGATTTTGAAAGAAGTGCCAAATATGGACTGCTTTGCCAGATACAGAGTCGCCACCTAAATATTTTATTTTGGGAAATTTAGGAAACCCTGACTCGTTGCCAAAGGCCACGTGTCCGTCATCACCAAAGTTGCCTCGGCTCGGGAACTTGGGTACGATTGGGGAAGGTCAGCTATGAGCACCCTCTCTCGCCTGATCCGAAGATCGGCCTCTACTAACCATGATATCAATTTTTGAAAACTTTGTGTGTCCTTATTCCGGTTATTAGCCTAGGTTACTATGTGATGCGCACAGCATACAAGTATAGACTGGATTTGCCTAAGTCGGAACAAAG
>NW_021025237.1:2012205-2100358 GCF_004153795.1 Camellia sinensis
TTCCAAAATAAAATATTTAGGTGGCGACTCTATATCTGGTAAAGCAGTCCAATTTTGGCACTATTTGATTTAAAATCAATTTTCCAAAAAAGGTTTGCCAGATTGGACTCTTTGGTGTTTATCAGTTTCACATTGCACTTATGAGACTAGATTCAGAACCGTGGGAGTCCGAACTGTGAGGCCTTTCTTTTCAAACCTTTTCGAAAGCCAGGGCGCGAGAAAAAGGTAAGTCACAGTGAGCCCAGCCCGTTTGTGCCCGGGTCTCAAGGGACCCTGGGCCATCATTTTGAAGCCCGCCCTGGCCCATCGGTCCGTTTAAGGCCCACTCGAGGCCTAGCCCGCCCAAGGCCCAGTGTTTTTTTTAGTGAAAAATAATAAAATTTTAGTAGAAAAAAAAACAAAAAAACAAAAAAAAATTGTTCAGGCCCACCCAAGCCCGAGTCCAAACCCAAGTCCACATGTCCGCCCAAGGCCCGAATACCCCCCTGGGCCTATGTCTAATTTTCTGGCTCGTGGGCCAGGACGAATTTTGGCAGGAGCCCGCAAAGGCCGACGTGGGCCGGACCGGGCCAAATTTACACTCCTAAGTAAAAGTGACTAGTTGACGGTTTGGGAAACTTTGTTATTTTAGGTGTTTTTTTTTGGAGGGCAAATTTCACTTTATTCGTCTATGATTTGGGCTGTATGCGGTTTACCCTGAGGTTTGGAAATCACTACATAATCCCCCGTGGTTACTGGATTAAATTGCACGGTTAGCATTTCCATCTAACATAATAATCCGTGCATGACACACGCCTAATATGCAAATAGGCATGAAAAGATGATTTTTCCTCTGAATTAAATGACTAAAATGCCTTTATCTTCATCGCCAATTTCCAAAACCTACATTCATCTTCATCATCAATATCCAAATTTGTAAACCTCTACCCAGGGGGGAAAAAAAGAAAAGAAAATACATAAACTTTTAAACTTAATTTTCATATAATTATATTTTACAGATACATACATCCGTGAAATCACAACATAGATCAAGAAAAATAAAATCAACATATTAGCAAACCAAACCAAACACCAAACCAGATTTGGTAAAGATATACTTCTTCTTAGAGATCATGAATCCGAAGCATCTAGGAGATACAACTGGCCTTAGGCCCCAATACTCGATTAATGTCATTCTGATTATAGAGCTCGTAATCGAACCTAGTGTTTTTTTTAGTGGAAAATAATAAAATTTTGGTAGAAAAAATAAAAAAAATAAAAAAAATTGTTCAGGCCCACCCAAGGCCCGAATAGTCCCTTGGCTTAGGCCTAATTTTCTGACTCGTGAGCCGGCCCGACTCGACTTAAATTTTCGCGGGAACCTGTAAGGCCCGACATGGGCTGGGCCGGGCCAAATTGAAACCCTAACTCTAAAAAGAGGGAGAGGAAAGTCGTGGAGGAGGAAGAGAGAGAGCTTCTGATGGAACTCAAATTAAGAGCACAAGAGAAGAAGAATAAAGAAGAAAAGAAGGAGACTAAAGAATTTCTGAAGAGATTCAATCATTCAACAATTCTAGGTATGATTTGTAACTCCAATCTTGTAGTAAATCCTCCCAACATCTCAAATCAAAAAGAAATAGAATCCAAATGTATGTAATTTTAAATATAATGAAAAGAAAATAATTAAGGTCAAGAACTAAGAAATTAATTTAGAAATTTATCAATTGAGTTTAATTTGTGTTATTTTTCATGAATTTGGACTTCATCTTTACATGCATCAATGAATTTTTAAGAATTTGATCATTCAAGGTTATGTTTTGAAGAACAAAGAGAAGACAGTTTGAATTTGGGTTTGATATGAAGAAAATTGATTAAATCTAAATTAGGATAAGTTAGAGAGCAAAATTATGATTTGATTTTGATTTTAATTTCATACATGCAAATGATTTTCTAAGGAATTTACAAATTTAATTTCATGTTTTGAAGGAAAATATAAAAGAGTTTGAAATCAATTTTATATAATTAAAAAAAAAGAAATTGGCAAGAAAATAAAGAATTAGAGCTAAGTTCAAGTTTATGAAAGTTAATTTAGAAATTAATCATTTTCAATTTGATTTTTGTAGTCTTGCATGACATTAAATTCCATTGTTACATGCCTGAGTAAATCCTATAAGTCTTGAGTTTCAATTACACATGCATCATAGATTTTTAAAATATTTGAAGGATTAATTCCATGTTTTGGTATAAGAAGAACAAGTTTTGGAAAATTATGAATTCATGAACATTTTGAGCTTAATCTTGAATTAAAGGAATTTTGGTGTAAATGGTTTGATTTTGATCCTAATTTCACACATGCAAATATTTTCTAAGAGTTTCATAGCTTTAATTTCATGTTTTGAGTAGTAAGAAAGAGAATTTGGAAAATCTTATATGCATGAGATTTAAGTTTTGATAATTGGTGAGGTTTTAAGTAAATAATTTTTAAATGGTCATGTATTTGTGTTTTCAAAAGTATTTTTACGTTTTTAAGTAAACCATGCAAGATCTCAAGTTTTGGAAATGAAATTTGGAAGCTAATTCTTCAGTTTTGAACATTTCGAAAATTTACAAACCGCTCGAGCGGCCAAGTGTTGGCTCGAGCGCACTTTTGACCCATCTAGTATTTTTGCAAACAATACAGTCCGCTCGAGCAACCAAGTGGTGACTCAAGTCATCAGGTTATTTTCAGCATGACTTGAAAAATTATACTTTGCTTAGATTTCAATCTCGTCTCTTTCCAAGCATTCTAGACATAATTTCTGGCTCAATGAAGATTAATAAGCTAATAATCAACATAAATTAGTTGGTTAAAGAATAAGTCATTGATTTAGTAGTAATTGATTAAGAAGCCAAGTAAGAAATCAGTTTATTTGGAAAAGAAATATTTAGTAATGAAATAATATGTGAAATGAGAACTCGATTTATTTGAGAAAGAAAGAATAAGCGTAATAGAACTTCAGATTTTTTAAACAGAAAAGGACAAGAGAAGTTAAGTTTGATCAAGGAAGTGATATTGTGTTTCAATGTGTATCTGTTATGTGTTTGTATAGGTCATGCGCTACGATCCGTCTGATCTGCCTCTAGAGCTATCTGTGAGTAACAACTTTGTAAAGATATGTTGATTATAAGTATTTTCTAACTGATATGATATACTCTATTTTTAAAAACGCTAATTTCTTATTAGAATGAATGATTGTCCAATTTCTGAAATGTATTCGTGGCATCCTTAGCATCATGTGTATCTGTCATGTGTTATCTGTTATCTAGTACCAGGGATTCACATGGGTTTCTCTATGGAACTATCTCTGAAGCCTACATGGCTATATGATACAATTGTGCATAATCATCTGATTCATGTGAATAGCTTTATATGACCATCTACTCTGCACGTGGGTCTTATGTGACCAATCTGTTCTGTTAGCTAATGGATGTACCACGTATAATTGTTTACAAATCAGAATATGTATATGATTATGTTTCTGATCTAAATTCTGATTTCTGAATCTGTTATGGGACATCATTCATTAAAAACCTTTACTTCATTATTATTCACTAGGCTCCAACTTACTATTTATGTATATGTATGTCACAACCCAACTCCAGGGCTTAGGGCTGAAATTGCGACTTACTAATTAATTCTAATCTTAATAAATTAAGTGGTGCATGCGAAGGCAGAGTGGTAGTAAGAAAATAATTAAACAGAAAATTAACTTCATTCTACTATTTCAATAAAAAAAAATACATCCATAGAGCTTTTATTATTTTAATATTCAGTGGCAGACTATCAGTAAAAAAACAAAAGGAAGAGAAAGAAAAGAAAAACAAAATAACAAATCTACATCAAATTCTTGTGCGGGTCCCATTACACGAGGTTACAGGTCTTCGCTGCGTCTCATTACCTGGAAGGGTAACAGCTATAAGCACACAACAGAGTGAGGAATATTATGCCAAGAGTATATGGGACACAAAATAACCATGGATAGTTATTTAAGCTAAAACATTAACATAACTTAATTTGAATAACCAATTATTTAAGTGGCAGAAGCAAAAATACATAAATTATGTAAATAAACAATCATAACCACGGTATAGAACAGGACAGAGGTCACTGGACTGACAATCAGAACAGAGATCAATGGATCTATGACAAACAGAGGGCTACAAAGTGACCAATCAGAAGCCAATGGTTTAGTTAAGTCCCCCAAGGCATGGGACTCCCGTGGTGGTACGTACAAAAAATAATTATTTATAAAATTATTATCAAATAATTTCTAAAATTTAAATAAACATATCCATGGGTTTCAATTTAAGCAAATAGAGTTCAAAAAATAATTAACGTAATTGAAATATTAATATAATTTATAAAACATAAATTGCATAAAATAAATTATGGTAACTCAAAATATACGTAAAATATATTATGGTGACTGCAGGTATAATATAACTCACCTTAAACTTGATCTTTAACCTTTGTTTTCCTATTATTAACTTTTTATTTTTGTGATTCCTTCTAAACTTCTCAGTGCCTTACTATTTCTTGTTTCGCAGGCTACTCCTTCGTGCCTTACTATTTCTTGTTTAGCAAGCTACTTCTCACGTCCTTATATACACCATCAAAGTGATGACTCACACCTGTTTAGTAATAATAACTTCCACAGGTGGCGTCTTAAGCATCCTCCAGCCAATTCCTCATTCATACTTTGATGATCTTATCCTATTACTATATATGCATATTCACCACCTTATATGCTAGGGTGGTGACGTGCCATTGTTTTTTTTTATATATAGAATAATTAATCACATATTTAATAACCCAATGCCAAATTAGATTTATATATTTATTTTATTATTATTATTATTATTTTAAATTTGTTATTCTCGTGGTGTTAATTAAACATGTAAAGTGTCACAATGTGTGTAGGTGATCAAGTGCATGACCAGGATTAGAGACGTCTGCCTGGAATTTGTTTTTGTCAACCAATCTATGCGCCTCCCATGGAGGTTCCAGATATGTCAAGTGGTCAAGGATATGTGATTAAATTTTAAGTTTTTGCTTTCTCGTTTGTTAAACAAGTTTTTGTTTATTCTATAATTAAGGCCAAGTCCCATTTGTCTAGTCTGTATATACAATGACATAAGGATGACGTGTATATATATATAAAGTTTAAATTTTGATGTCTCATATAAGTCTGCACAGCTCAATGGACAATGTATGTTTAATATTTGCTTCCGCTAGCCCTTAATTTTGTAAATCTGTTTAAGAGGCCTTTGGTAATCTTAGGATTACTAGCCGGTCATGACGCCAAACCTATAGGGGCGAGTTTAGGTTGTGACATGGTTGAAGAGAAATTACCGACTATAAGAGATGCGGCTTCTTCTTGTTAATTTCTCTTTAGTAACCTCCACTTGTTGCGGGTTTTATGTTTCTGATTATTGTACGAGGACAAACCAGATTTGTATCAGAAAAAAAAAGATCAGATTATTGTAGCAGGAAAAAAAAAATCACTAAGGACAGATTTATTGTTCCAACATAACATATTTTGACTTGTAGTTTGATAAGGGTTTGTTGTGGATTTTTTGTTTTCGATTTTGATGACAAACAGAAGGAAAAAAATCAGATATATTATAGTAGAAAAAAAATCATATTATTCAGATTTATTGTTCCAACAGAACGATTTTGACTTGTAGTTTGATAAGGGTTTGTTGTGGATTTTTTTTTTCGATTTTAATCACAAACAAGAAAAAAAATTCAGATTTATTGTAGCAGAAAAAAAAATTGCGGAGGACAGATTTATTGTTCCACCAAAATACATTTTTTGAGAAACAAAAACAAACAACGAGCCTTCGTCTCCTCTCTGAAACAAAAGCAAAAACAAAACTTTTTTTTGAAACAGAAAAATGAGAAGAAATGGGGCATTTGCTGTACATTTATTGGGTTAGATTTGTTGTTTTTGAGGAGTACAAAATGAACGTCTGGGATGATTTCTAATGATAATGGCATCAAGGCCTAAGGGTCTAAAATGGGGTTCTGCACAATTTCGCTCATCTAACTCATTCTTTCATTTTTTTATGACGTGGTATAAATTATTGTATTCTAGGCTTGTACGTGTGCAAGATCTTGAGTATCAAAGAAAACAATTAGCAGTTACATAATTTGTGCCTTTGAATTCCTTTTTCTTACTGCATACAAGACAAGTGTAATATATTCATCTTTCTTGTATAATACTCAGTAACAGTCGGTCACACTTGGTGCTCATTGATTCATTGTTTTAGACCATTGATTGATAGACCAACTCTTCAATAGTCTTTGATGAAGAAGACATTTTAAAGGTCATATGTACGGGAAAGAAATAAACCTTGTCATATAATCTTGTTGATCAAGTCCGTGTTCCTCCAAACGTCGTCGTTTTACTCCCTGAAAACACAAACGTGAGCTAGCCGACGGGTGTGTGCCGGATACCTCTCCGATGCCTAAGTCAGCAAAATAGACAAAGACAAAAAGCTCTGTGTATCAAAGCTATGTCTTACCTCTCCATAGGTGATGTTGTAAGCTTTTATAGGTTCTGTGTGGCACAATCCTAGTAGGACTTTCACTCCTCCATGTAGAGTCCTCCTGGGATTCATACTCCTGAAAAATAATGCCTATCCTGCAACACCCCCCTCACTACATAAACCAAGTGAGATGGTTCTACCATGGTCAGACTTCAACATGACCGAGGTAAGCATGGCTATGCTAAGCCGCAGACTAGACCGAGATAACATTAGCTCGGCTCTTCCATTCACTGCTCTTACCTTGGCTCTTCTTAATGCTAACCACGGTATGTCTGGACCGGAATAACCAATACTCCGGTCCAAACTGGGATAACTTTGTGAGTGACGACCAAACTTACCATAAGCTCTTTGGGACCAGAGTAACTTCAGGTCTTTCGCGGACCGGAGTAACTTTACACCTCTCTTGAGCCGGAGTAACTTTACACCTCTCTTGGGCCGGAGTAACTTCATAGCCTTTTTACTCAGCCCTTCGCAATGTGGCCCATAACTGCCCATTACCCAGCTCGGCCCAATTTATAAGTATAAATTACCCTCTCAATTTCCCCTTAATTCCATCTGCGTAGCATGATAGGGATTACCTGTGACCAGCCGAGCTAAAAAATTTCAGAATTCCAACCGAGCTAAAACCATTTAGCCTTTCCAGTCGGGTAAAAAACCCTTTAAGCCTTTCCAGCCGGGCTAAAAACCATTTTAGCCTTTCCAGCCGAGCTAAATTCACACCGGGCTGTACCTATCAGGTCAAAACGTCTCTTCAATCACAGCAACTGAATTGCTTCTCATTTCCATGACACGTGGCATACGCTGATTGGCCCAAGGCAGCTGTCACGCCGTCTTCGTACTTCGTGAATTTTGAATAGTTCCCGCCTCTGGTTTTTGCAACAAAACAAAACAAACCTATTCATTTTGAATCTCACCACACTATTCATCTTCTCTCCTCTTGTTCTCTCTCTTGCCTGCGTCTCTATTGTTTTGCATTTTGCGAAGCTTGCGTTTGTGGCTGTTTTCTACTTCCCTTTCCTTCCTTTTACTTTGGTGAGTAACACAAACCTGTTCTATTTTTCTGGCTTTCGTACTTTTTTAGCCCATAACATTTGTTTTATGTGTTTTTGCAAAACATTTTTTACTTCCATTTTCTGCCTTGTCTTGCATCTTCTACAAAAACTTAGTAATAAAGCCCTTCTGATTCAAGAAATAACATGAAAAACACTAGTGTTGATCCAAAATCACAATATAACCGAACTAGGAAGTTATTTGTAGTGGAAGTCAGTCTAGTCGAACCAACCAACCGAGCTAACTCTTTATTGCTATATTTGTAGTTCTAACAAGTCAAGCCTTGAAAACCATAACTATGCCCGAGCTGAATCTAGAGGCTAAACCAGCCTTCCAAGTTCAGACCGAACTAAGAAAGCTGCCCCTTGAGGCTCAACCGGGCTATCAAATGCCTTGCTCAAACCGAGCTAACAGGCCCCTTGCTGAAACCGAGTTAACACCCGTAGTTCTTCACATAACGGAGATAGGACTTTATTTATTTTACCTTGATTTCTTTTTAGCACGGTCCATCGATCTGTGCATAACCCCTTTCTTTTTTCACTTTGCAGACTTAGGTTGCCAGGCACTCCTTCGTACGCTCAACCGAGCTACTCAGCGTCATTTTTTAACCGAGCTATCACAGTAAAATTATACATAACTTAAGAGTAAATGGGTAAATATAGGTTTTTAGTAGAAACACCTGGTGGCCTGGCCGAATTCCGAAGGGAATATAACATTCCTGACGACGTCCACCTCACCTTAGCCGAACAAGACATCATACCTTGGGGAAACCCTGGTTTTGTTCCCTTCACCCTCCTTTCCATTGTAGAAACTGGCCTAAGATTCCCTGTACATCCCTTACTTTGTGAATTCCTTAGGCAAACTAGGATATGCCCAACTCAGCTTTCCACAAACTCATACCGCATAATAAATGGTATAGCCGAGCTAAACCGCCGAGCTGGCATTAACCTCGTCTTAGCCGAACTCTTTCATCAATATTCAACAGGATCAAAAGAAGATGGCTGGGTTTACTACCTAAGAATACGCCGTCGTTGAGAGAAAATAATAACGGACACACCAGATAAAGACTTGAATGATGATGATTTCTTCTGGGTTTCTGGAAACTTCGAAGACCATGAAGCCCAGATTCCTGGTGACCGAATAAACTAGAATAAAGGAACCACCGGTATAATTACCTCGGCTCTATTGCATGCTTCTCTTTATTTCGGTCTCCTATTTCTGAACCGAACTAACACTTGTCTTCTTTATGCAGATTCAGCCCACCTTAAGTCATTATACAGTTACCCCAACCTAGGTACACTTCGCGCCGCACTACGATACCTTGAAAGAAGCTGGGCCAAACTACTGAATTTTGAGCCGACGTATAGATATAGCAGCCGACAAAAAGCCAGAGTAACAGCTTTTTTGCTAGAGGTCTCTCCTGAACCGGACCCGACCTTGCCACAAATCAACCTAGTCCGTACTACTGCTGAAGAAGAAATGGTGAAGAGGAACAGAGTAAGGGCCCTCCTAACCGAAACCAACCGAGCCGAGGTACCACCGTCCAACCAGGCTCAGGAGATCGTGGTGGCCCTTCCATCTCAACAACCCTCTTCATCACGCCCAAGCAAGCGCGCTCGGACTACCCAAACCGAGCAACGCCTTGCTGATGAAGATGAAACCATCCTTCCACCGAGCCCTTAGCCGGAGTGTTCCGACCGGGCTAGTTCGCGCTATCCGTGATACTGACTCAGTGGTGGCTGACAAAGACCATATGCTAGCCTTCAATCTGGCTAAGAGTGTATGTCTGCCCCCTGATATGGAGCATCACAACCAGTTGACCGAGCTCAAGGCTATCCGGTCAGCAACGAAATCAATGATCCTGGTAGGTAGCCCCTCTGGTCTCCCTAATTTTTCCAACTTTTTTGCTCGGTCTGGTCAATAGTTTCTTTCCATTCTTTTTCAGGCCATGCAAAAGAGTCAAATTGCACACAAGCGTGTGTTAGAGCTTCATAAAACAGCAAGGCAAGCCATGGCCGAAGTTGAAGCAAAAACCACCGAGCTAAAAGACTCGCAACAGAGGATAGCCGAGCTAAAGGCCAAGGTAACCTGTCTAACCGAACTAGTTACCTCAGCTAATGTTGACAAACAAAAGGCCCTGACCGTGATGAAGGACAAGTACCTGCGTGAGCTGGCCAAGCTCGAAGGAAAGAAAAATGCAGAGATCGTCGAGCTAAAAAAGAAGGCGGATGAAGCGAATGCTGCAAGTTTCAAGGAGGGGGAGGCCCTTTACATGCAACAATGTGAGGCAACTAAGGATTTGTTCTTCAAATGCGGTTGGAGGGGGGCCATGGTGCAGCTCGGTCATGGACCCGAAGCCGAGGTATTCAATCCTCCTTCATACTTTATACCGAGCTCACTAGCGGAGTACGCTGCTACCCTTCAGCAACAATTCCTCGAGGGTTCAGATGATGATGAAACCGAGCCTAACGACACCCCAGTCGTCAAGCCGATCAGTTAGTTCGGGCGGAGCCCACAGTGGAAGACCTGACTATTGAGAAACCAACTGATACCATGCTTCCAACAGAGACCATACTTCCGATCGAAGCCGAGCTCCCATCTAAAACCGGTCTTCGGGTTGATGTTGATGCTGATCTTGATGCCGAAATAGATGATCTTTTTAACTGATTTTGTATTTTCTTTTCTTTTCTGCTTTTGGATAATTGTAACCCGGCTGGGGCCCTTCCTTTGTATTCGCTTTGAACTTGCCAATGAAAATCTTCTTTTGTTACAACTGTATTTTCGGTTGATCTTTATGCTTATACCTGCTTTCTTACTACAATTTGAATGAAGTAGACCATTTTCTGGCCGAGATTATCTATCCCAGTCTTAACTTTGCAAACTAACTAGGTATACCTGCCAACCACTCTTTAGCCGAGATCCTTACCTTGGCTGAAGAGTACTAAAAAGTTGTTTTAATCCAGCCAACCATTCTTTAGCCGAGATCGTTACCTCGGCTGAAGAGTACTAAGGGTTGGTTTAATCCAGCCAACCACTCCTTAGCCGAGATCCTTACCTTGGCTGAAGAGTACTGAGAGTTGGTTTAATCCAGTCAACCACGTTTTAGTCGATATCCTTACTTCGGCTAAAGAGTATGACGAGTTGGTTTAATGTAGCCAACCACTCTTTAGTCGATGTCTTTACTTTGGCTAAAAGCGTACTAAGAGTTAGTTTAATCCAGCCAACCACTCTTTAGCCGATGTCTTTACTTCGACTAAAAAGTACAAAGAGCTGGTTTAATCCAGCCAACCACTCTTTAGCCGATGCCCTTTCTTCGGCTAAAGAGTACTAAGTGTTGATTTAATCTAGCCAACCTCTAAATTGGTTATTTCTGCCAATTTAGAACAAAATGTTTGGTTATTCCGACCAAATGTCCTGCAGCCTGGATCCTTATCCTGGGCTTAGGAGGGGTGTTGGTTTTTCCAGCCAACTTTTAGATTGGTTTTTCTAGCCAACCTAAAGTAAAGTGTTTGGCTGTTCCGAACAAACGTCCTGCAGCCTGGATCCTTATCCTAGGCTTAGGAGGGGTGTTGGTTTTTTCAACTAACCTTTAGATTGGTTTTTCCAGCCAACCTAAAGTAAAGTGTTTGGTTATTCCGACCAAACGTCCTGCAGCCTGGATCCTTATCCTGGGCTTAGGAAGGGTGTTGGTTTTTCCAACCAACCTTTAAATTGGTTTTTCCAGCCAACCTAAAGTAAAGTGTTTGGTTATTCTGACCAAACATCCTGCAGCTTGGATCCTTATCCTGGGCTTAGGAGGGGTGTTGGTTTTTCCAGCCAACCTCTAGATTGGTTTTTTCAGCCAACCATGTTTTCAATGCCCCTAATTTGCTAAAACAATATTTACAGAATAAAACACTTATGCTGAAAAAACTACTTGTTTTATTGGGGAAAAGAAAAATTACAAGTATTTTGAAGAAAAGCTAAAAATAAAATAGTTTGAGATTGGCAGTGTTCCATGGCCTGGGAATTGCTTTGCCGTCCTCATCTTCTAAGTGGTATGCCCCATTGCCGGCTAACCCTACGACTTTGTAAGGTCCTTCCCAATTGGGCCCTAATTTGCTATCTCCCGGAACCAAAGTGTTTCCCATTACTTTGCGCAGCACCCAATCTCCGATCTTGAATTGCCTTGGATGCACTGTTTTGTTGTATTTCCTAGATAACTCTTGTTGGTATGAGGCAATGTGAACCAGTGCTCGTTCTCTTCTTTCTTCGGCGAGGTCGAGCTCCAATGCTATGGCTTCTCCATTCAAGTCTGGATCAAAATTTTCGCTTCTAATTGTGGGGAGGCCAAGTTCCAGTAGGATTACTGCTTCCATGCCGTAGGCTAAGGAGAATGGTGTTTCTCCTGTTGATCGTCGAGGTGTGGTGCGGTAAGCCCATAAAACATGAGGAAGATCCTCAGCCCATTTGCCTTTTGCTCTTTCTAACCTTTTCTTCAGTCCATCCAAAATGACCTTGTTTGATGCTTCTGCTTGGCTGTTGGCTTGGGGATATGCCGGTGTGGAATTGTAGAACTCTATTTTGTATTCTTCACAAAAACCTCTAAAGATTCTGCCATCAAACTGGGTGCCGTTGTCTGATATTAGGGCTTTAGGTATACCGAATCGAGTAATGATATTCTGCCAGACGAACTTCTTCACATCTTTTTCCTTGATTGATGCCAATGCTTCTGCTTCCACCCACTTTGTGAAGTAGTCTGTTGCTGCGAGAAAGAACTTCCTGTTTCCGGGTGCTGTTGGAAGTGGTCCTACTATGTCCAAGCCCCACATTGCAAAGGGCCACGGGTTGGACAATGGTAGGAGTTCTCTGGCCGACTGATGTATTTGGTGCGCGAACTTCTGACATTTCTCGCACTTCTTCACATACTTCTCCGAGTCTGCTTGCATGTATGGCCACCAGTATCCTTGTGAAATGGCTCTGTAAGCTAATGATCTTTCTCCTTGGTGGCTTCCGCACACCCCTTCGTGTATTTCGAATAAGAATGCTTCTACTTTGCTGGGGTGGTCACTCTTTAGATAAGGTCCTGAGAATGACTTTTTGTACAATGCCATAGATGGGGAGAGCCAAAATCGCTGTGACTTTGCTCTAATTTTGTTGGCTTCTTTCTTGTCTTCCGGTAAGATGCCGTCTTTTAAGAACAATATGATAGGATCTATCCATGAGGGGCCTAATTCGGTGCAACATACCTCTTCTACTTCGGGGTCCTCAATGCTTGGTCTCGATAGGTAGTCAATTAGTAGTGGGTGAGGGATGGATGTATTTGCCATTGATGCAAAACTTGCTAATTCATCTGCTCTGCTGTTTTCCTCCCTGCCAATCTGTTCTATTCTTACTACTTCAAATTTCTTGATCTCTGTTCGGACTAATTTTTGGTACTTGGCCATCCTATCATCCTTTGCTTCATAGTTGCCAGAAATTTGGTTAACCACCAGCTGTGAGTCGCTGTATACCATTAGTTCGGTGGCCTTCATGTAGAATGCTGATTTGAGTCCTGCAAGAAGTGCTTCATACTCTGCTTCGTTGTTTGATGCTGGGAAGCCAAGGTTGATTGCTTGCTCCACAACCAGGCCGTCTGGTGAGATGAGGACTATGCCAAGTCCTACACCATGCTGGTTGGATGCTCCATCCACAAAGAGCTTCCACATCTCTCCAACGAACAACTTCCAGCAAGTGGAGAGGTCAGATGATGTCGTGGGGTCAAGAATGTTGCTGGTGTTTTCTTCATGGTCCATGCTTGCTGTCTGCCCCTCGCTATCTGATTGTTCCAAGTCTTTATTTGTTGGTGAGTCTTGGCTCGGTGTAGCATGGTTTGCTTCTTCCTTGCTGTCTTTACTCTGGTCTGCCATGGGGTCTGACTGAGTATCCTGCACCTGGGGTTGCGCTATTCCGACGCCAACTTCAATCCCTAGTTCGGTTGTGTCAGTCAGGTCGATTGGGCAGATATGATGATTTCCCGGGGTAAATTCTGCGACAAAGTCCGCCAAAGCTTGGGCCTTTATCGCAGTTCTGGGTTGGAACTTGATGTCGAATTGTCCCAACTCTACTGCCCACTTCAAGATTCTCCCAGAAAAGTTCGCCCTTTCAAACAGAGCTTTTAATGGGAAAGCTGTGAGGACAACTATGGTGTAGGCGTGAAAGTAGTATGACAACTTCCTTGATGCCATCATTAAGGCTAAGGCCAGTTTTTCTAATGGCAAATACCTTGTTTCGGCACCCAGCAATGTCTTGCTGACATAATAGATGGGCAGATGTTGGATTCCTTCCGCACGGACCAACACTGCGCTAATTGCGTGCTGAGAGACCGCCAGGTACAAGAAGAGTTCTTCTCCAGGTATTGGGGTGACCAGCAGTGGTGGAGAAGACATGTATTCTTTCAAGCTTTCTAGAGCGCGGTCGCATTCTTCGTCCCACTCGAACTTGGCTTTTAACGCTTGAAAAAATGGTCGTAGTCTGTCAGACGACCGGCTAATGAATCAGTTGAGTGCAGCTGCCATGCCGGTGAGATGCTGCACTTCCTTTACTGAGTTAGGCCTCTTCAGATCCTGAATAGCTTTGATCTGAGAGGGGTCTGCCTCTATACCCCGGTTAGTCACCAAGAAGCCCAGGAATTTGCCAGATCCTACTCCGAACGCGCACTTAGATACATTAAGGCGTAACTTGTGCCTCTTCAGAATCTGGAACATCTTACCTAGGTCCCTTAGATGGTCATTCTTATCCTTGCTCTTGACCACCATGTCGTCGATGTAAGCTTCCATTGTTTTGCCTAACAATGGTTCAAACATCTTGGTAACCATCCGTTGGAATGTTGCCCCTGCATTTTTTAGGCTAAAGGGCATGACCTTGTAGCAATACAGTCCTCTTGGAGTTGTAAAGGACGTGACCTCCTGGTCTGGTTCGTACATGGCGATCTGATGGTAGCCTCTGTACGCATCCAGAAAGCTAAGCTGGTTGTGCCCCGCTATTAGGTCTACCAATTGAGCTATCCGTGGTAGGAGGAAGCTGTCCTTTGGGCATGCTTTGTTGACTGTCTTATAGTCGACGCAGACACGCCATTTTCCATTCTTCTTTGGTACCACGACTGTGTTGGAAATCCATCTGGGGTAGTGCACCTCTCTGATAGCTCCTGCCTCTAGCAGATTTCCCACCTCTTCTGCCACTATCTCGGCGTGGTGGAGTGCCGATCTGCGAGTGCGCTGAATGATTGGTCTGGCGGATGGGTGGACATTGAGTTGGTGACAGATAAAGTTTGGATCAATGCCTGGCATGTCGTAGGGTGTCCAGGCGAACACTTCGATGTTAGAGGTGAAGAATTCCAAGACCTCTAATCTCTCAGTGCTGGACAACGACGAACCGAGCAAAAAGAACTTATCCGGGTTCTTTTCATCTATTCTTACCTCTACCAAGTCTTCCACCGCTTTTTGATCAGCTGCTTTGCCGACATCTGCGAATAGTTCATTGCTCTCAGGTTCTTCCACCGAATAAACATATCCCTTGGCAGCGCGGCTGTTATTAGCTGTGACAAAGCATTGCTTGGATATAATCTGGTCTCCAAAGACCTCTTCAATTACTCCGGTTCCGTTGGGGAACCGCATTACTTGATGGTAGGATGATACTACTGATTTCATGGCATGGAGCCATGTTCTTCCCAAGATTATGTTGTGAGTGGAAGGGACTTTCAACACCCAAAACTCCACTTGTTTTGTCACACTTCCTGCCCTGACTGGAAGAATGATTTTGCCGACTGGCCACTCTGGCATTGAGTTGAATCCGATCAGGGGGGATACAGCTGGTGCCAGGTCTTTGTCCTCTAATTTCAGTTGTTTAAAGGTGTCGTACATTATCTCACATGAGCTACCTTGGTCTATCAGAATTCGTTTGACGTCATAATCCTTGATGCGGAGGGTGACGACCAGTGCATCGTTGTGAGGGCAATATATTCTTTCCAAGTCCTTGTCTGAAAAAGACATGACGTTCGTGGCCTCTGTTCTCCCCTTTTTGATGGTAGGTTGGGCACTTAGTACCTCCCGTAAGTGCTCAGCCTTCTTAATCGATCCTCTGAGCTCGCATACACGCTCAGGTTCGAATACTCCATGTATCACATTGATCACACCTTGAGGTGGGGCATCAATTGGCATTCCATTGGGGTTATTGTGGTCCTGGGGGGCTGGTTACGTCCCTCCTTCAATGTATTTATCCAAGTGACCGGCAGCCACCAACTCCTCCAGATGCTGTCTCAATGGCATGCAATTTTCAATGCGGTGCCCCTTTTCTTTGTGGAAAGTGCATCGCAATCTTTCGTCGTAGACTTTCTGTACTTCTCCTAGCTTAGTTGGCCATCTGACGAAAGGTTCATTGCGTATTTCGCTCAGAATCCGGTAGATTGGTTTCTTGAATACCATGGTTATGGCAGTGCGGACTCTCAACCATCTTTTATCCTGGTCCTCTCCGTTGTCTCGCCTGCCTCGTCCGTTTTTGTTCGGACGTTCTACCGCGTTGATCTTTGCTGTGGTCTTTTTATCTGGTACTGCGGTCGTGCCAGATTTTGTTTTGACACGGGCATCATCCTCTTCCACCCTGATGTGCTGATGTACTCTTTCCATCAAGGCCTCCATGGTGAGGGGCGGTGTTATGGTGATTGAGTCCCTTAGTCTGTTTCCGACTGGAAGGCCTCTTTTGTACTGTGCAATGGCGAGATTGGTGGGGCAGTCCCGAATCTGGTTGAATGTCTCCCAGTAGCGACTATTGTAGGATCTTAGTGTCTCCTTTTCGCCCATGTCGATGGAGAGTAACTGGTCAATCTCCACCAGGGTTTTGGTGTTCGTTCTGAACCTCGTGACGAACGCCTCCGCCAATTGTGCCAAGAGGCTATGCTGCCTTTTGAAAGTTTTTCGAACCAAGTCAAGCCTAGGTCACCAAGGCTTGATGGGAAGAGGATGCACATCAAAGCTTCGTTTCACCGATATACCGCCATAACCTGACGGAAATGGCTTAGGTGTATGTAGGGGTCCGTCTTCTCCTCGTACGTGGTGAATTTGGGTTGAAGGAATCCTGAAGGAAGGGGCGCGTTTTCAATTGCCGGAACGAACGGCGAGGTCTGCAGCCTTGCTAATGCTTTGTCCGTTGGTTCGTAGGCAGGGCGTGGCAACGGCATTCCGACCTCGACTCTTCCATGCGTCCAAAGAGCCAACCGCTGAAGGGCAGATACCCTGCGAGGGTTGCGCGCCCTAGTATCCTCCTTCCATCGTGCCTTTTCTTCCAACATGTTCTGCAAATCAGACGATCTTGGCAACTTCGTCTGCCTGGATGATGTCTGGTGCGAGCGTAATGGTCGATAGGTACTTCCCTCCGTGTAAGACCTCAATGATCTCGTTCTCTCAGACCTAGAGAAACGAGTTCTGGAGGTTCTGGATTGAATGTCGTCTGTCCTGAGGCTTCTACTCTCTGCTTGTGATGGTGTGGAATGCCTTCCACGGTCTTCTGAGCGGCGAGGGGGCGTCTTGCTTCTGTGCCCCTCTCTTGTCACCATTCCTTTTCCCTTCATCTGGCGCTTCATGGCCTCCATGTCCGCCGCCATCTTCCTTATTAATTCATCTTGCTCCTTCACGCAGTCCTCCAGAACTTGAGGATCAATCCTCCGCCTTTGTCTGTCAGGACTTCGTGAACGAGAGTGACGGGGGCTGTTAGTCCGCCTCCTCCCCCTTGTATCCCTCTTGGGATTTTGTCGCTGTGGCTCTAAGTCCGCCATGGGAGGGATAGAAGGTAGGCCTTCGCGTCTTGCACCCCCCTCTGGTGTTTGTCCGTCGATGGTGGACTGCGGCAAATCTTCATTGTGCGCCATTGCTTCTAAAGAGGAAAAGCTTGATCAAGAGGTTTTGTTCTTGTCTGAATTCCCACAGACGGCGCCAATTGTACAGGAAAGAAATAAACCTTCTCGTATAGTCCTGTTGATCAACTTCGTGTTCCTCCAAACGTCGTCGCTTTACTCCCTGAAAACACAAACGTGAGCTAGCCGGCGAGTGTGTGCCGGATACCTCTCCGATGCCTAAGTCAGCAAAATAGACAAAGACAAAAAGCTTTGTGTATCAAAGTTGTGTCTTACCTCTCCATAGGTGATGTTGTAAGCTTTTATAGGTTCCGCGTGGCACAATCCTAGTAGGACTTTCACTAGAGTCCTTCTAGGATTCATACTCCTGAAAGATAATGCTTATCCTTCAACACCTCCCCTCACTACATAAACCAAGTGAGATGGTTCTACCATGGTCAGACTTCAACATGACCGAGGTAAGCATGGCTATGCTAAGCCGCAGACTAGACCGAGATAACATTAGCTCGACTCTTCCATTCACTGCTCTTACCTTGGCTCTTCTTAATGCTAACCACGGTATGTCTAGACCGGAACAACCAATACTTTGGTCCAAACCGGGATAACTTTGTGAGTGACGACCAAACTTACCATAAGCTCTTTGGGACCGGAGTAACTTCAGGTCTTTCGCGGACCGGAGTAACTTTACACCTCTCTTGAGCCGGAGTAACTTTACACCTCTCTTGGGCTGGAGTAACTTCATGGCCTTTTTACTCAGCCCTTCGTAATGTGGCCCATAACTGCCCATTACCCAGCTCGGCCCAATTTATAAGTATAAATTACCCTCTCATCATATATAAATTAAAATTCATTATTCAAATAAAAAAATGTAGAGGTACTATTTTTACTTATCGTTCACTTTTAGTTTGGGAAAGGCTTACATGGCTTACAATTAACTGATTAGGATGCTGATGTAGTAGGTGTCAATCTTTTTGTTTCAGCAAAAATTTGTTGTGGATTTATTGGGTTAGATTTGTTGTTGATTAAAGTGATATGAGGTTAGAAATAATGTTGATTAAAGCAAAAATTGATTTTTCTGTCATCTTTTTATAAAAATCTATTTTTTTCTGTCATCCTTTTATTATTTGGATGCTATTGAATTGCAAGTAATGGAACAAAATAATGTTGTTGATGATTGGAAGCTAAGATTGGGGATGTCATTTAATTGTGAACAAGCTGGATATGACTTTTACAATACCTATGGAGGAAAGGTGGACTTCAGTATGGCGTATGCAAATAAGAGCAAGCATACCAAGGAAATAACTTCACGGACTTTTGTGTGTTACAAAGAGGGAAGTTAGGGTGTTTACAAGAGTTGCCAATATGATAAAAGAGTAGACAATGTTTGTAATTTTTTCAAATGTTGTTGTAATTGACAAGACTTCAATATTGTTGTAAGTAATTATGTTCAATGTTGTAATTGAATAAATTTCAATGTTCTATTTGAACGGTTTAATTTAGAAATAGTGTTATTCATTAGGATCTTTTAATGGTTTGAGTGCAATTTTTAGCAATTCCCATCAGCTTACTTGTATACCAAAAAATTCCCACTTCATTAACAAGTTCCTTAAACAATACAAGATTATAGTTGCGAGGTGACACATCATTCATTTTGATCCAATTCATTGTGATCAAACAAGTCACTATTCATGCCAACCAAGGAGCCACTTCAGTAATCCAATCAAATTTGTTCCTTTAATTTAAATTCATCATATTCTTGTGCCAACACCAAGAACAAAAATAGAGTAATATATCATACCTTACATAGACATCCCCTTGCTATTCTTCATCCAAACCCTTATAGCTTCAACATGTTACTATAAAATAGACAATCTCCTTTATATTCCTCTTTTACTACTCATCACTGCTGTTTGTTTGTTTTTTTTTTTTTTTTTTTTGAGGACACTGTTGTTTCTTTTGTATCTATTTTTGTTTATCTCTGTGGCAATATGTTGATTGTGTTTTAAGCATTGGTCTCTTCCAATACATTCAATAAAGAGAGTGCCTGCAACATTTAAACATAAACATAGGTTTAGAATTGGATTAAGCAAATACCAAAACACTAAATTTGCTCACATGCAAAATTTAAACTCGTCTAAACTGTTACTACCTCTTAAATGTTGAGTTCAAGGCGGAACTTGAGGCCATCGTAATGATGAAGGTCGCACATGGCAATATGTTGATTGTCTTTTAAGCATTGGTCTCTTCAAATACATTCAACACAGAAGGGTGCCTGCAACATTTAAACATAAACATGTTGGAAAATTTGAATTAAAATTTACTCCAACGGTTGTGTTTCTTAAGATGGAAGAGTGTATCCTTTTGAAGGGTCACAACCTTTCTGAAGAGTCATAGAGGAATTTATAAATTCCATCTCCCTCACTTCAATTTAGATAGAGAATTCGTCATTTCTTCATCATCTTTACATTTATTCTTCATATTTTCCTGAGTTTGATTTTTCTATAAAGAAAGTGCATGCACAGCGAAGTTCGCTAGACTTGCAATAGTAGTGCTGCTAGTGCAAGACATTGATCCTTGTATCCTGGGAGATAGACTTCCATTGAATCCTGAGCATAGGTAGGAGGATGAATCTGTTCTTAAGGGAAGAGTGACACACACTTGACTCGATCAGGTTTTTATTAATTTATGTTATAAGTTTTGTTACGTTATTATGTCAATTTATTTCAGTTTTGGTTTTGCCCCAAAACCATTTACATATTTTTAAATTATATTTTCCATATAGTTTGGTACTATTTTTCTAACAATCTTAAGACAGATTTAAACCTATTTATGGTTTTTGGGAAAATATAATTGATTTATTATTTGTATATGGTGAATTGCATGAGCCGGTGGCTCTTTAAATCTATTTTTATAGATTTCAATTTTTTGGAAGATAATACGTTACTGTTTTGTAGAAAATGAATACTTGTTTTCCTTTTTTTTTTTTATTGGTTTGGTTTACATAAATTGTTGTTTCAGTCCAAACAACATTTGGTTTAGATAGAATTTGTTTGTGTTTTCTAGAAACATTTATTTGTTGTTTACTGTTTTGTATGATCTAATCTGATTTTATACAAGGTTTTGTTATTAGACAATAGAAACAGAAATTTTGCTGTCTAATTTTAATGGTTAAATTTATTTAGATACAATTCGTTTCTTTTTCAGATTTGTTCGCATCAACACGTTTTTGGTATATTGCATATTTTATACATTATTCAGATGTTTCGAATGTGAATCATTTTACTTGTATTTTGATGTCGTATTGTTTAGTAATGATATTTTCTTATTAAGGGATTATTCCAAACTTGGGGACCTTCTATGTAAACCCTTTTCTTGGAAAATCCAGTAGCAAAATTATGTTCAAAGGCAGGGTTTTTTGACGAGAATTTTTTCCAACAATTTTAAGACAGAATTTGAATATATTAAAGACAGATTTCCAATCAATCTTTTGGTTATGTTTTATAGAAAATGTTTCTAAATTTGGTCTGATTTTTCCAACAATCAATATGTTAGACCATCATATGTTTCCCCCCTTCAATATTCAAATTTATTGATTAATGGTTGTTAATAGTTTATATGCAAGTATTATTGTTGTATACTGGAAACTTGCAGCGTGAATAGAACTTATCATGATAAATATTTGTTTCTATGATGTTAGTCATCATTCGAATATATGGTATTAAAAGAAATGATTTGTTCAAATCATTATTTTTGTGCATTGTTTATTTGGAGATGGAATGGTGCAACTTTGAATTTTACTATCAGTTGAAGAGAGAGGAACAGATAAAAGAAAACCAAAGAGAGACAAAGAGGCGCATGATTTGACCAGACATCAAATTGCATAGATTAAACAGCATCTCTTAGCGACCCCGGTCTTTTCCATTTGATTATTGTATCCGGACTTAGGTTCCGTAGATTCTGTCATTGTATAATTGTTGTTGTTGTCCTTTATTTTTCTCATTTGGAATTATAGATGTGTTGGGCAGGTTTGTTTCAGGTTGGTTGGGTTTAGAAACCAAGTATTGCTGTCCAGGTTTTTGGTTTTTCGCTCGAGCGAGGAAGTTGGTCGCTCAGGAGTTGGTCGCTCGAGCGAGATGTCGTTTTGGTTCTTGCCCGTCGAGCTGGGGTTTGCTCGCTCGAGCGAGAGATGGCGTCCAGTATGGACCTGTAGCTTTGCATTCTTGGCTCGAGCGAGCTTTTCTTCGCTCGAGCGAGTTAGTTCATCCTTCGCTCGAGCTATAGTTCCTTCGCTCGAGCGTGTGTCTGGTTTCAGACCTGAGGGTTTGAGTTCTTCGCTCGATCGAGTTTTCTTTCGCTCGAGCGAGCTTTTGGGTTGCTGGCTCGAGCAAGGCTTCCTTGGCTCGAGCGTAGCTTCTTGTGTCTGGTCGCTCGAGCGACCAAGTCTTCGCTCGAGCGAGCCTGTCCAGTTTATATACACAGCAGCGGGTTTTGATCAGTCTTTTCATCTTCTTTTGATTCCAAACCCTAGGTCCGACTTCTCTTTCTCCCTACTCACCTTCTTTCTAGATTTGATCTATTTAGAGGGTGTTTCTACCCTAGTTTTTTTATTAAAAATATAGAGGGAGTCGAGGGCTTTCATTTAATCTGAACATTTGGCAATTTGGAGCACATTGGTATTTGGGCACTCATCTCTGTCTTCACCATTTGGGTTGTTTTCTTTGAGGTAGGGATTTCCTACTCCATTTTTAGGTTCTGTTCTAAGTTTTGGTATTTTGATATGTTGGGGATACTTTGTAAATTTTGGGAAAACCCTAGTTGTATTATTAAATTAATTTGTATAATTAATTCATGGAATTGGGAAAATCATTGATTAAATGGCGTAGTTGTATAATTTGAATCATTTGTCTATTGAATTGTTGACATGGTTATTTTCAGTATAGAAATAACTGTTTTGGGCTATCGGTGGAGGATAGTCGTGATTGTTGTAGACATTGCATGTGGATTAGGAATAACTGAAACTAATCACATTGGTTAAGTCATTAATTTTGACTATTGCATTGATACAGAAAATACGTGTATTGATTGAGCATTGCATTTGCATACATTGTTTTTGTGTGTGGGAGGAGATAGGGATGTACTCCACGGTTTAGGGGAAGATAGGGATGGACCTCTAAACCGAATTTTGTTTGGGAGGAGATAGGGATGGACTCCATTAGCATCACTTTTATGTGTGCTTATTTATATAGAAGTGTTTTATTGATACAGCACTAAAATGTGTACCAATCTGGAAGTATGAAGTGTTTTGAATTGAGCTTGAGTCTCATTTGTTTGTTGATATTGGGAGATGTGAAAATGATATATATAATTCACTGTTGTAAGTTTGGCCAGGTTCTGAGCCATGTTGATAAAATTGAAAAGTAAAACGTGTCTTAGACAATAGTGTCATGAGACTGTAAAATGAAGTAATTAATTATCTTGGTTACCATCTGTTGAATGCTTTGCTTTATTCAATGCTTATATTTGGTTTAGTATATTTCTGCTGGGCTGTGGCTCACCCTTTATGGGAACATCATTTTCAGGTTCAGGTGATAAACTACCTCCAAGGACTTAGCTTGGGAGGGTTTGGAGGGATTTGGATTTCGAAGACTATCTTTAGTTAATTGTCTTTATTTATTAGTACATGTAAACATCCAAGCCTAGGGCTTTTCTTGTATTGTTGGCTTGGAAAGATGTAAGCCTGTAGGGCATTTTATTCGATGTTACATGTAATGCTTTTATTTAGTAATACTCTGATGAATGAATTAATGAATTGTTTTCTTTAAATAGTGCATGTCAATGACATATATATATTGGGTTTATTTTGAGGGCGTTACAATCTCTCTCTCTTTCTTCACTTTGTTCTTTGTGGCATTTCGGAAAACTTTCTATAACACCAGATTTCTCTGTTTATGTGCCTTGTATGAATTGTCTTCCATCTGTACTTTGCTTGGTATTTGCCATGATGGCAATGATGGTCTATCTAGAAAACTTTTTATATATAATTTTTTTTTTTTAATTTAGTTTATTTATTAGAGAGTTGGTTTTTTGGTTAAATCAGAACAATCTGGAAACAGTTTTCTGTTTTATTTAAAAACGGTTTTGTTTATATAAACTGTGCTGGAACAATTTATTTAAAACTGTTTTTTTTAAACGGTGCTGGTAAGAGTTGTTTTTCAAACTGTTTTTTTTTATATATTTATTTTCTTATTCCAGAAATTGTTAAACTGGTTTTGAACAGTTTATTTTTCTAGTTTTTCCAATTCTGAAATTTAAACTGTTTTTCTGTATTTCCAGTTCTAAAAAATTTTGTTTAAATTTGTTTTCTAATTTTCAATTCTAGAATTGTTTTTAGAAACTATTTTTAATAGTTTTGACTGGTTTTCAGTGCTAGAAATTTTAATTTATTTGTGTCCATGCCTACATATGTTATAGAGTTGATAATTAATGCTTACAATTCTTTGTGATATGATATCATTAATTGATATATTTGATATATCAATTTGGTATGTGGTGTATTATAAATGGATGTCAATTATTTATCAATGTATTGATAAAATTGTGAACTTATGTGTTTTGACATAAGAGGAATTATAACTATTATTTGGAATAATGACTGTGAAATTGGTGTGGTGACCGATAACTCTGTAATAAAATATTATATGAGTTAAAATATTTCATGGGTGAAAGGCGCTTTGGTAATTGTCGACGTAGTCACCAATACTGGATAAGATAAATAAGATGCAAATGTAATTATACATTGATATTTATATTCCATGTTGAGATTGGAATTAAGGGTTGCAGTAAATAAAAAGAAAGAATGCATGGCTAGAGAAATGTTATTTGACAAAGTGTTGTGGCCACAATCGGTATTAGCCATTTTTCCTTTGTACTGCAAAAGAAAGTTATGAAGTTTAATTGTATTTTAGACAAATTAGTATTGTGATTATATTCACAAAGCAATTTACATCTTGTTATTTCGTTCAAGCACGTCAATTAATGATATGTTCTGATTTACCTCAGAATTATGGGGGTGTATTAATATTTTTGTGTAATTATACATCAGCAAGAGAAATTAAGTTTCCTTAGAATGCTTAAAATGTGGGGGTGCTTTGAGGATTTTACCAAAGCAATGGTTCCGATAATATTTCACAAAAAATCTCAATTCTTTCTATAGGACAAAGGTGGAGTAGAAGCAAAAATGGTTTCATTTACTCCTAAGGAACAACTCTATGTTTATTATTTAAATTTGAAAATGGGAGTGACATAGAGTAACGGTAAGTCTCGATGTAATCAAAGACTTAATATTGTAGGACATTTGCTTTCAGTTGTGAATAATGTCTAAGGATAATATAGTGGATTCACTAACGACTCAATGATATATAACTGAGAAGGTCAAACGAAAAATAGCAGCCGCTAAACCAGACAGCAAATGAAGGAAAATTCATCAAGGGGAATGTGACCCTACTTAGATTACTGAAAATCTCAAGAACTAATCTCCTATCCATTCCTATGATGAGAATGACATCTGCAACATTTGTTGTATGTAGAGGACTTAGGGTAAGCAATGCTTTTAATGAACACTTATATCTTGAAAACCCTACAAGGGTATCTTTCATGAGGAGTATTTAAGAGACTCAAAATAAGGATCACCTATATGAGTGTGAAAGGGCCACTTCTATGAGAATTGATAAGGCTAAATTTTCTAAAACACTCATGAAACACCAGGACATGCCCAAACCCAAACGGGCACAACCATGAGAACTAAGCTGTGTCTAGAGATATTCTATGTAAATTCTATTGTCTTGGCTTACACAAACTGCTGAACAGTTCAAGGCATCACGTCCACTGATTAGCTAATAAGTCCGATAGGCTTTCACTAGGGCAGGTTCAAAGCCAAAAGCTACCTATCCCGATATATGATATTTCCTTAATGTACTCTCTCTTTTTTGCATGTTATTCCATGTCCTTTTCGTAAATTTCATTCATGTGGGGGATTGTTGGAAAATTTGAATTAAAATTTACTCAAATGGTTGTGTCTCTTAAGATGGAAGAGTGTGTCCTTTTGAAGGGTCACAACCTTTCTGAAGAGTCATGGAGGAATCTATAAATTCCATCTCTCTCACTTCAATTTGGATAGAGAATTCGTTATTTCTTCTTCATCTTTGCATTTATTCTTCATATTTTCCTGAGTCTAATTTTTTCTATAAAGAGAGTGCATGCACAACGAAGTTTTCTCACCTAATCTTTACTAGTTGATGCTTCAATTTCTCTTTCTCATATGTATACATATATGATTTCTTGGGTTTGATAATCCCAACTTGAAGCTTGAACCCATAGAGGCTACTTTTCCCACTATCAAATTCCCAGTCAATCTCAACTCCACTACCTATGATGATCAAGATGTTCTCATGCCATCCCATGATGACAAACGAAGGGTCATCAATGAGATGGACTTCTTTGTTGAAGTTGAACACCACCACTCCAAGGCAGCAACCTCCACAAGCGATGAAAATGACTTACCTGGACCTGCCTAATTGGATTTCAATGTCAAGTCAGTTACCCATTTCAATTCTTCTATTTTTTTTGTTCATCATATATATCAAATTTCTTTTTATATGTTTTTTTTAGATTAATTACATTTGTAGTCTATGTTATTTGAGTCAAATTTTAATTTTGTTGATCCTTACACTTTAAATTTTATCTTTAAGTTGGTGTTTCGTTCAAGTTAAAAGCTAAAATCAATAATTTTGGAGTATTTGTAAAAAAAAATTAACGAAAATTTAACCCCAAAGTTTGGGAATTTCAGAAGTCCTGTGACTAGCTTTGTTGGTCCCAAGCACGATACTCGATTCTTCCATTTGGGGCTTCAAGTTCATCCTCCAATGGGATAGATTACAAATTCACTTGTTTGTCTTCCAGGAAGATACCTCTATCTTCTGAAATTTTTCTTTTCAAAATATTGTTTAGTTCTAATTTAAGATTGTGCACTTTACTAAATTGAGAGTGGTCTCCTCAAGTTGTAAGTTTTGGAGGAACAAATATTGATCCAATGACATGGGAGCACAAAAAAAACCCCTGGGAATCACGTTTTCCTCCGCATGTATGTTAAGTGGATTTTAATGAATTGTAACATTTTTGCCATTTTCGCCTTATAAATAACAAAAAAATTCTCCTATATATATATATATGCACCTAATTGACAAATAAAGTTGTTGTGTAGGTTGCTAAACCTATGTTTTGTTAGAAAAATAATATCAAACTATATGGAAAATATAATTTAAAAATATGTAAACGGTTTTTGGGTAAAACCAAAACTAAAATAAGTCGACATAATAACGTAACAAAACTTACCGTACATAAATAGATAAAACCTGATTGAGTCAAGTGTGTGACACTCTTTTCTTAAGACAGATTCGTCCTCCCACCGGTGCTCAGGATTCAATGGACGTCTATCTCCCAGGATACAACGATCAATGTCTTGCACTAGCAGCACTACTATTGCAAGCCTAGCGAACTTTGCTATGCATGAACTCTCTTTATAGGAAAATTAGACTCAGGCAATATGAAGAATAAATGCAAAGTGAAGAAGAAACACAGTTTTTAGAACAAAAGATTAGATTCAAAGCGAGAATAGCTGTAACAACTTGAAAGCAAGTACATTACAGATATTCTTGTAAGTTACTAGTTCAATGAATCAACAAACAGGCTCTGTTGAAAGAAGTAACCAAAAATTGAAGCTTCCTAGAAGTGCCTCACAAAAATGAATCATTTTTTGCAGTCTTTATTAACAATCAATCCACCTGTTTAGGTAGGTAGAAACATGCGACATTCATTAGGGTCTTGAACCTTAAATATAATAATATACACACACACGTGAACATACATAAATAAACTGTGAGGGGCAAAATATAGTCCACTAGATGTTGATCTGATAAAAGAATCCACCTTTCTAAAAGTCTATCCAAAGGTTCCCAAAGACACCCTTACAACTCATTGCTCTCTCTCTCTCTCTCTCACTCCCTCTCTCCTTAATTCTGCTTGAGTAGTGTTTTGAGTTTAATACATTTATTCCAGGTTTATTTTAAGAATGGCAACGGGGCAAGTTTTTCGTCTTCTACTCTCGCCTCGTATCATATAGGGAACATAACAAATCAAGAAGATGGCATGTTGATTTAATTATGTCAATTTAAAAATAGAAAAACTCATAAAAAAGTAATATTATAATATATATATATATATATATATATTTAATAAATAAAATTAAGCAAAAGGAGTAAAACCCATGTCTGTCCCAGTTCTTCGTTGGGGTCGAAAAAATCAAAGCAGGGCAAGAGATGAACGGGTCAAAAAAATTGTCATTCTTAAATTTTAGAATAATTTTTTAAGGTATATAGGTTTTGTGAATTCTAAATAGCTTGCCCATATTATAAATTTAATTTAATATAATATAAGTCATATTTAAAATAAATTTTATTTTAAAATATTTTTAACATACTTTTTTTAAGTGTAGAATATTGATTTAAAGGAAAACAAGGGCTCTACGACAAGGCCAAGTTTATCTTTCTTGTCACAAGTTGTCTTTTTTTAATTAATCAAATCTAGGTAATGATGAATCAATAGGTGTCATCTTTTTAACAACAAAACTAAAAAATAAGCCCACATGCATGAATTCCAAAACTCAATAGGATGGGGAAAATATGGATCAAAGGAGATATTATGACTACTTTTGACAAAACGTTTTATTTGATGGAAGGAAACTCTCTATATATAGAGGCTTACGAATAATTACATAGGGGTCATGTCAATACAACACTCTTCAAAGTAATTATGTCTCCAAAATTTATGTTTGATTCTCTGATTAAGTTTTTTTTTTTTGTTTTTTTTATTTTATTTTATGAATAAGTCATAAAACTATGATTAGGTTGGAATTAGGTCAAGTGGAATTAAAAATAAAAAATAAATAAAAAATTGATAGAGTTATGAGTATAAAAATATTGAGTAATAGGATTATTAATGTAATAATATTAAGGATTGTTTTGAGAAAATGGTTAAAAGTTGATTTTTTGACTTTTTTTGACTTTTTTTTTTAAAAAAAAAATATAAAAAATATAAGAGATAATATGACTTAAAATGGGTTAAAAGCTAGAAGGCATCTTCCCAAAATATGAAAAATAAACTATATTTATTTATGTATTAGTATTATGATGTTAATTAAGATTACATTTACAAAATTATACTATAAAAGTGCTTATTATAAACTGGGGCAAAATGTTTTTTTCCCCTCCAATCTTATGGGTTTAAATTAACAATCCACCTCAGTATTATGGTCTCATCACAATTTCTTCAACCAGACGCTTTGTTTTTTTGTTTTTTGGTTTTTTTTTTTTTTTTTTTGCCCTTTTCTGTTAATAGACATGTCTAACATTTATACGGGTATTCTGTATGTGTAAACAAGAAGGTTTGGTAGAATGTAATATTCTGTGTAAAAAAAAAAAAAAATTCCGATGATTAGTGAATTTTTCCTGTTGACAATTCATTATTATTATTATTTTATTTCAAGTTAATTTTGAATCTCACAAGTTTAGCCCTGGTTTGGTTTTCATCCCATGCTAAAAAATCACAAAAGCACAAAAAAAATCAAAAATCTTAAAAGGACAAAAAAAAAAAATTCCATTTCAAAGTTAAAAAGTTAAAAAAGCTAAACGAGAAAACTAAACAAACAAAAAAGTCCTAGGTTAAAAAAGTTAAAAAAATCAAAAAGCTAATTAAAAATGTCATTGCCCAACGACCCTTTAATATAATTATACTGATTTTTTTTAAAATTTTAAATTTGCATAGCCCTTAAACTTATTTTTTTCAATAATTTGTTAATTATACGAATGATCACTGAAATATATATTTCATTTAATTTATCCTTATATTTAACCATTTCAGCATAGTTGCAATAGGACTCAGTGGGAAGGAGGTACACAAATTCATGTCTGAAAAGAAAAAAAAAAAAAAAAAAAACTAATGGGAAGGAGGTATCAAAAAATGGAACTCTTCCTTTGAATTTGCTCAACTCTAAACTAGGTTTAAAATGTTCTAAAGCCAAAACCCTAGTTGAATAACTTTGAGAATTAGTTGCACAAACTAGGCCAAATATCTTATCCGAAAAAGATTTTTAAAAAAATAAAGAAATAAAAAATAGAAAAAAAACTTTGGATTTATGGTGGAGCAAGCATCTAGGGGAGAGTATGGGTATTTTTTGAATTAATGATTTCATGCATTCATTTTTAATTAGTAGTTAGGAAAAAAATACTTATAAATGAAAAGCTTTGCAAGATTAAAAGATAAGATAATAAACTTTTACATCAAATTGATATTATTTTTTTAACATAACACAGAAATATTATTTTCCCTTTTAAATTTACAAATTTTACCTTAGTTTTTTGTTTTAACCCAATTATAAAGTTACTTAGCAACATTTTTTTTTTAAACTTAAACCATTTTAGATAATAAAAAATAGGGTAAATTACACTGGTCTCCCTTAAAATTTGAAAAAAAAAACATAATAAATCTCATAAGTTTAATATAATGGTGGTGCTACATGCACCAATTAGTATACACACTAGTGAACTAACTAGTGTTATGATATTATTATTGATCACATTTATTATACAAGTTATAACTACCCAAAACCATACAAATGAAATCACATCATCTATTAGTACAATAGTATGTACATTAATTAATACATATAACATTATTCTTAATATAATTACACTAGATTTCCTTAAAGTTTTAAATAACACTTGGCTTCATTTTTATTAAAAATTTATTGATAGTATAAATGAAAAAATAATATTATTATCATTTCATATTAAAATATATATTTTATTTTTTATATCTCTATATTTTTATATTATCTATATTAATTTTGATATTTTTCTATAAAAAAATATAATTATATTAAAATTAAAAAACGTGCTTTATTTTATCTAGACGTGAGGAGATGTTAGTGTAATGTATCCACAAAAAAAAAAAAAAAAAAAAAAAAAAAAAAAAAAAAAAAAAAAAAATTGACAACATTTATTTCAAAAGATGCATGAATGTATAAAAGTGAGGACACGTCTCATTAAATGAGGGTTGTGTTGTACTATACACGTTGAACATTTGCGGTTTTGCAATGGTCAATTTTTGAATGTTGACTTTTTTTTATTTTTTATTTGTTGGTTTGTATTTTCATTTATCACGTCTCTGTCATTTTTTTTTTGAAAAAATACCAATAAATTTTAAGTTTAGATAGTTTGAATTATATAATCTTGTAATTTATTTTACAGATTAGAAAGTTCCAAGTTAATATTATTTACACTTAAGCCTACGAATGTAATGCTTGGATTTGGTGTTTAGATGGATAAATTGGGTGTTTAGATAATGTTTTAGTTACCAAAACTCCCAAAAGTAGACTATAGCAATTTTTTCTTTTTTCCTCCATTGCAAACAAAATGGAAGCTCAAAAATTGGAATTTCAATTTTTCTTTGTAGATATTATAGTGTTGATTCTCATTTTGTGTGAGTTAGACAATGGATTTGGCAGCGTTGTACCTAGCATTTTTTATTCGCCAAATAACATTACAAAACCCCTTCAAAATCCTAGCAAATCCAAAAATCCCTTCTAGCAAATTTACAGAGGTGAAACGACGTGGGTACTAAGACATCTAGGAGTGTGAGTAATGTTGTCGGCGCAATATCAATGATTTCACATCAATTCGTCGGCGACAACATTGATCGTTTATTGATGAGATAACAACAGGTATGGGTGTCTTCGATATTACTTTAGTTGTTTGTAGAATAATACGACATCAAGGTCAATGTTCGAAATGGGATATTGTTTAAATGGTGCGTAATGTAGGGTTTTAGGTGATATTAACATCGTGGTTTTGGGGGTTACCAGTGACACCAAATGTGATGTTGTACGTGTACATAATGTGACAGGCGCATGGTGTTTTAGTTAATGTTTCTATGATTAGTTGGGTCTCGTATAATGTTATTATTTCCGCAGGTGTAGGGGTTACCAGTGATTGCAAATGTGATGATGTGCATGTATATAATGTAACCAATGCATTGTTTTTATGTATTGTTGTTATGATTGTTTGGATCTCTTGCAATGTTAGTATTGTTGGGGCTAATGGGAGGATAACATTAATAATGTAATACCAAGTAGGTAACATCAACAATTCTGACAATCACTCCACAAAATCCCTAAAAAAATGAAAATATTAAACCATACCTTACCCACATACACCCAAATCCAAAAAAAAAAAACATCAAAACCAAATCTCAAATAAGGGCAAATAAGTAAACTCTAATATTACGATATCAAATTAATAATACATATTACAAATAAAAAGGATTAATTGGTTTATAAAAAAACATGTATGATTAAATGGATGAACATTTTTCCAAATGATTTTTCAAATGAGATTTATGAGTAATTTTTCATTTTTTTTTCCAGTCCGATTTGTATTGTATTAATTTGTCATATCAAATATTTTATTATTAATTAAAATATTAAATGTATAAAAAAAATTAAAAAAAATTATGCATAAATTAAATTTAATAAAACTAATCTCTATTAACTAAAATTATTAATAAAAATATATAATTTTAGCTCAATTTTATTTTTTGGATCATTTTTTGATAAATTCTCTTTTTAAGTGTTTTATTTCATCTAATCCATATTCTTTTTCCATTAAGTTCTGTTTAATATAATATGACAAAATCATTATTTCTAATTTTTTGACCATGTTTCTATTTTGAGACTAATACATAACAATAATCCCTCATTTTATAGAGAAAAGCTCTCTCTCATTCTAAAGAGAAAATCTTTCCCTTATTCCATATAGAAAATCTCTCTCTTATTTTAAGAAGAAAATATCTCTCGCATTCCATTGAGAAAATCTCAAATTACGAATTTTGAACGTTTTTATAATTTGAAAAATTTAAAAATAATGCAACAAAAAATCAAAATAAAAATGAAAATATAATGTGAATGTTCATAGTAAACAACAAATATACAATTAACTTTTGAAAAAATAAAATACGTACTAAAGTACAATGCGGTTATTCACAATAAACAACTAACTTTCGAAAAAATAAAATCCATACTAAAATACAATGTAAATGTTCGCAATTTATAATTAACATACAATTAGCCTTAAAAAAATAACTCATACTAATATAAACATTTACACTGCAACGTGAAAACACAAAACAAAATTAAAAAAAGTAAAAATCGATTATTTCAATTGTTCAATGATAACAAGAATGATTATTCAACTAACAAGCATAGTAACAAAAATAACAAACATACAATTAACTTTTAAAAAAAAAATTTGCACTAAAATGCAATATGAATGTTCACAATTTACAAATAATATACAACTAGTTTAAAAAAATAATCTCATATCAATGTGAACATTCACACTACAACGTGAAAATATAAAATAAAATTAAAAAAAGTAAATAGACTATTTCAATTGTTCAATAGCAACAAAAATGATTGTTTAATGGTAACAAAAATGATTGTTCAACCACCAAGCATAGTAAAAATAATAATAATAATATACAACTAACTTTCGAAAAAAAATTTAAAAAAAAAAATTTCACATCAAAATACAATGTGAATGTTCATAATTTTACAATTAACATACAACTAACTTTAGAAAAACCAAATTCATACCAATGTGAACATTCACATTGTAATATGAAACAAAATTGAAAGAAAAAAAATTACTATTTCAATTGTTTAATGGTAACAAAAAATGATTATTCGAACAATAAGTATGGTAACAAATAACCAGTAATAGGTGAACATTTACATATTGCAAAATCTATAATTATGTCCATATCTATATTTCAACACTTATTTCTCAAGCTTTCAAATAATGTAAAATGTGAACATTCATACCAATTGACAAAAAAAATAAAAACAATGACAACAATAGAATTAAAAATCTAAAAAAAAGACTCAAATCACTTAAAAACAAAAAAACCACCCACATCCTCATCATTATCATTAACAATTTGTACAATTTTACTATTCCACCCACTACAAGAAATTGCATTTTTTGCATCGCAACAAAATATGTTGCTAAAAGGGAAAATTCGTTGGCAAAGAGTTTTGCCGACACACAAAGCTACGTTGGCAACCCGTAGGCAAAAGTGAGTCGGCAAAAGTTTTTGCCAACGAAATTATCATTGCGGTGGTAAAAGTAATGCCTTTAGTGACGAACATAGTCGTCGGTAAAAGCCTTCATCTATCGTCGGCAATTTACCTTGCGTCGGTAAAAGTCATTCAAATATGATAATTGTGTGGCACTTTTCGCGACACAAATTTGCATGGGCAAAAAATATACTTTTAGCAACAACATATGCGTCGGCAAAAGTAAACTTTTGGCGATACATTTACGTCGGTAAATGTTACCATTTGCCGACGATTTGTTTGTCGCTAAAGCTTTACTTTTGGCAACGACAAATTGGCATTGGCAAAAAATACACTTCTGCCAACACAATATGAGTGGACAAAAGTAAACTTTTAGCGACACATTTACGTCGGTAAATGTTGCCATTTGCCAATGATTTGGTTGTCGATAAAACTTTACTTTTGGCAACAACAACAAATTGGCATTGTTAGCAACATAATATGAGTGGGCAAAAATAAACTTTTCGCTACACATTTACCAACAAGTTGTTTGTCGAGAAAGCTTTACTTTTTGACAACGACAAATTTGTAACGGCAAAAAAAAATTGAAAATCATATATATTTTTTTATAAGATTTACATATTTACAAGAGGCATCCCTCAGGCACTACTATTACAAACTAATAACATTGATATTAAATCACCTAAAGTTGATGTGTAGGCAAAAAAACACTGCCGAAAAATATGCTTTTGGAAGCGTTGTATAAAACCTAAAAGGGTAAACCCACTAAAATACTCAAATACATCCAAATTGTGAACCTATAGTAAAAACAGCAGATAACAAAATGAAAATATGAAACTAACAACAACCTAACTTTGCATCAGACCAGCATCTAGTAGCAGCCCGCTTCACAGCAACATTGCAGCAGCAGCAGCCCAGCAAAATTCTTCAAGCAATCAATTATTCATTCTTGAATTAGAGATTTGTATACAATATATTACCTAAGAGAGTCATCTCCATGAAAATAAATAATTACAGAATTCAATTTTTCAAAAACCAACAATGTATAACAACAAATAATTAAAAGCACAAAACATGAAAAACTCAAAGTAATTAGAGGACATACATCCTTACATGCCTAATTATAGATGTGTATTGGTGCCTCTGGTGTGTTGGACATTTAACATTTCTGAACTGAATTCGAACGCACCTACCAAACATTTTATGGTATGAGAAGTGAAAGTTCAATCAACTGTTACTAAAATGAGGTCACCTAATGAAGAACAAAAAATTCGCTCATTTATCTTGAAAGTGATCATATTTATGTTCTTTTAGTACATGACAATATTCGTTATTTTGAATTTCATTTGTAGATTGGCTGCCATTTATTCTTGTCACTTTGCATACTCAAAATATCAGATTTCCACTTTGAATTACTATGAGTACTGTTGGCAGTCGTTCCCTTTCTATGGGACATCAAAATACGACCTTAATTTTCCCAAGAATCCTAGTAATTAGCAATATATGAATAGATGTTCATGGCAACCGGTTGTGTCGTGTAAATAAGAAGTGACAGAACAATACCAGGGTTTTCTCAGCACATTACTCTTTTTTTCATCTATACAAAACAGAATTTGGACTTTCAACTGACATTAATAAGTTTAACATACAGAGCATAGGCTAGTATTCAAACATCATTGCCTCCTAATTTAAAAATAAATAAAATAAAAAAATCATAAATAACATTTTAAGCAAAAAATTGAGTTGAATAATAAGTATATTTAAAAACATAAAAAGGAACATACATGGCACTGATGTGACATTCATCATCAGAAAGGCAGGTGCAATTGACAGTACAGTCATACATAAGGGAAGAGTCCAGTATTGGTGTTTGCCAATTCAAGTTTTTGTCACAATGTTTCAAATTGAAATTCCAGCCTTTTTTACCCAGTTGTTCAGCTATTTCACCAAGAGCTTCCACTGCAGAAATCAAAGTCATGTTAGCCTTTAAAGTAGTTAGAGATAAGTGATATAACATGGAGAAATGTCTATGTATTAGCATCATTAAGTATGGTTAGACATCTTAGTATTTTTACAAATTGTGCCTAAAATGAAGTTCATGCATGAATAAACAAGGACAAATTGGTTAAACAAGATAAATAGTCATATCTGGAACCTTTTTTGAAAATGCCATTAACAAATTGGTATTTTCAAAGTGCCTAATCAGGAAACCTAACCATCTGACAGTTCAAACCTTTAAATTAACTCATATGTTATGACTACACAGCATGATTATAGAAGGTTTGTCTTTAACTCATGCCTATTACATCAAATATAAACTTTAAGGGCATTGAAGAGTAATCATATATTGCTGCCGTGATTTGTTAGTTTATACAATGAATGCAACCAAAATGAAGACAACACTATGTAAAACAATAGTCTATCCAGCTACTTTAATACTACAGTGTGCAACAACAAGATAACACAAAAAAGGAGAAGAGACAACCTTAGTTCACAAGCCTATTTGCCTCTTCAGCAAGCTCTGTAAAGAAGAGAAACAAATGCGGGGTTAATTGAAGGACTGCTAGCAAGACCTTATGTTATATACTTGGAAGTAAATGTTCAACAAGCTTACCAAACATGAAGGATGAAGAGAATAATGAAGGGGCAGTGGTGACTGGCCCAAAACAGCCACACACCTTATGCCGATCCTCCCTTGGAACTGTCAACAAGTGGGGCGACCCTTGACAGTTCAGTTCTTGCAAGATACTATCAGCTCATCACTCCAATATTGTCCTTTTAATGGAAACTAGCAATCAATCAGGAAGTAGAATTCTAAGAAATTGAGTACTACATGTTGCATCGTTTCGCCATGTTTCAAAGAATGAATAATACAGATTTCGCAAAGACTTGAACCCTAGATCAATGTTCTTCCAAAAACATTGATAAGTCATATTCACAATCTACAACACTTCTAACAATTCAATTATTTATGAAAGTATAAACAATTTTGAGATCAGCATCTAAATCTTCTGAGCATGTAAGGTGGCTATAGTTTAGAATGATAAAGAAGCTGGCATGTGATGAAAAATTAAATTTGAAATATAGATGAATCAATTTTGTAGCATTAGTACCATCTGCAAGGAAAAACTGATCTTAAGAAGCTCTGCCCTCTTTACACCATCCGTAGAAATTTACAGAGCAGCTGGATTGATTTCAACTCCTGTGATCGATCAAAAGGAATAGGCAGCTGATGGGACAATAATGCATTCCCCACCCAAAATTATCAACATTCTGGTAAAAGATATTAGGAAAACCAAACTGTTCTTGGTCTTTTCCTGATGTGTAAACATCAAAGAAGAAAATCCTTAGGGGAAGTCCTTTATATATGCCCATTGTATGTAAGAATCCCTGACATATCAACTACTCTAAGGAGATGTAAACCAAGAAATTTTTAAAAGGAATGCTAGCAATACATTTGTTTTGGACATTAATCCCAGGCAGCTTCTTGTGTTGGTAATCTCCATCTTCTTGGAAGACCTTTATCCCATTTTATCAATGAAACCCATATCACTCCTGTCATCCCAAATGCCCAACTGTCACATCCATATTGGTACACCTAGCGCTCCATTTCCTTTCTTTTTATCTCTTTTTTTTCCCTTTTTAAAAAGAATATCTTACATTCTATAACAAACTATATTAATAGGAAAAACAGAGTGGGTAAAACAACCCCCAATGCCTAAGAAAGCCTCAAGACAAGTACTGTTAATATTGAATGAGAGAAGAAAAACAGTTAATCATTGGGGGGGAATTTGGGGAAATCCACTCTAATAATAGCGGGGCAGGGTGGGTTTCCATTGGGTTTGGATTTAATTGCCATCCATAATTCTACCCAAAAGATTCCACCAATGAATCTCCACCAATAAAAATTCATTTGAAATATTAAAACACACCTATTGGAATAAAACAAACTTCAAGGACAATGGTATTTCTTTTCATTTAGTTTCACAAAATTATAATGCATCAAGTTGGTGACTACTTTCAACTATAATCAGCAGCAATTATTAAATCTCAATCAGAACCACTATTCCTTAATCAAGAGCTGTGTGGCTGCATGAGTCACTGAAGCAGGAACAAGTACAAATGAGCATATGAAGTGTTATATGCTACAAGATTGGAACTCAGGAAATGTCTTTAATGCCACACGTTAGATGATGAAGAAAAATTGTAATCAATAAAAACAGTAAATGTCCTGAGACCCAAATATTAAAATGAGTCCATGATTAAATGCTATAATAGATAAATATACCTTCATTTGCATCTCGAACCATTTGATAACTGACAAATCCTGAAAAAAGAGTAAGCCGCAATCACAAACTACCAAATCATCTTGCATTCATTTGCATCTCGAACCATTTGATAACCCATGAACCCTCTTAAGTTTCAACCAAATCATCTTGCATTCATGCTTTTGAACTGATGCATTTATTTATTACTTGTCAGGTTCATCAAATCCTATGCTAATTCACTCACCAAAGCAAATGCCATAACTAACATTTTTACTGTTTTGACAAAGAAATTGGACTGCACCTAGAGAGGTGGCTAACTTTTTAAAAGAGAAAAAAAAAACCCTGCATTCACAAAGCCGAAACACTTGCACTTTTAACTGTGACCTTCGTGTCTTAACACCAACTAATCATCAGGAACCAGGGTTTCCTTTGCTTCATATATCTCTAGACCCAAACAATATAGTTGTTCACTAAATGCCACATGCAGTCATGCAGCATTTGATGGTTCCATATTATTTATCTATTTTTTCCAAGCAAGAATGAAAAAATAGTAAAAAAAGCCTGTCACTATCCTAAGTTTTTGATCCCTCAAATAACCGAGTTCCAAAAAATGAGTTCCCAGCATATGTCTACACAACCTATCAATCATTCTTCAAATGAAAGAACAAATCTCGAAACCCCACACAAACAAACAAACACATAAACTCTATTCAAGAGAATAGCAACAAAATTAAGGCTTCAAGCACGCCAAGTAGAAACCAAAACTTTTTTTTTTACCCTATTCCTATGCTACAATAAATAAGAAGCAACAAATTTAAACATCTGATCTCTAAGTTGTAATCTAGCACAAGGATCAACAACATTCAAAAAAAAAAAAACACTTATGCTACTTCTCTTAGAATAGGGGCCCTTTTTTTAGGGGAGTCCCCTATATCTGATAGTCCGCAAGCACATATTAGAGAAATGTTCAAATGTCCCATCACCCAAAACATAGATAAATCAAGAGTCTTGCTTGAGACCCATAAAGTCACCCACAATTACGTGGCACGCATTCTGACAAAGGTATTTAATTTTACAAGAATCAACAGAATCCATGTTGCAATCCACATCATTGTGGTAAATTTAAGGTTGAGATTTTAGGGATTTCAAGCTTTTTCTCAATTCTAAATTGTTTATTAAAAAAAACAAAACAACCCAAATATACCCAAAATAGATCATTTTCATTGCATTCCTCTTAAAATATAGTTAGCAGAACCTAGAAGTCCTTCAAATGTCCTGAATGTCATATCACCAGCCTTAAACCGTTGTTCTTTGTATGAGAAATGAAGAGAAATATATATAAATATATTAAAAAAATTCAATCTTCAATTAAAGAGAGGCAAGATCATGTCCATGAATCAAAAGTCCCAACAAATCATATACGAAAAATTCATATACATGGGTAAGAGTACGAGTGTATTACCGTTTTCGAGGAGAATCAGCCTGCGAAGAAAGAAAATTCATGAGAAAACAATGCTTCTAAAAAGCAATCAAACTTTAATAAACAAATAACATAGAAATCGATATATATATATTTATATGTACAAAGAGATCAAGAGCTTACCATATTCGGGGGATTAAGCACCCTAATCGCAAGAGGGTTTGCTGAATGGGGGAGTGGGAGAGAGGCCCTTCTAGGTCAAGCATTCTTCTAAGGTGGGGGGGAGTATTAATTTGGTATGCTTGGGCGTTGGTTTACTCGTTGTGGAACTCTGCTCCCAATGTAGCAATTGATTAGGTTTCTTTTAATTTCAAACTTAAACTTGAGATAATTTAAAGGGAAAAATTATTTGTTGATTCTTAATAATAATAATAATAATAATAATAATAATAATAATAATAATAATAATAATAATAATAATAATAATAATAATAATAATAATAATAATAATAATAATAATAATAATAATAATAATAATAATAATAATAATAATAATAATAATAATAATAATAATAATAATAATAATAATAATAATAATAATAATAATAATAATAATAATAATAATAATAATAATAATAATAATAATAATAATAATAATAATAATAATAATAATAATAATAATAATAATAATAATAATAATAATAATAATAATAATAATAATAATAATAATAATAATAATAATAATAATAATAATAATAATAATAATAATAATAATAATAATAATAATAATAATAATAATAATAATAATAATAATAATAATAATAATAATAATAATAATAATAATAATAATAATAATAATAATAATAATAATAATAATAATAATAATAATAATAATAATAATAATAATAATAATAATAATAATAATAATAATAATAATAATAATAATAATAATAATAATAATAATAATAATAATAATAATAATAATAATAATAATAATAATAATAATAATAATAATAATAATAATAATAATAATAATAATAATAATAATAATAATAATAATAATAATAATAATAATAATAATAATAATAATAATAATAATAATAATAATAATAATAATAATAATAATAATAATAATAATAATAATAATAATAATAATAATAATAATAATAATAATAATAATAATAATAATAATAATAATAATAATAATAATAATAATAATAATAATAATAATAATAATAATAATAATAATAATAATAATAATAATAATAATAATAATAATAATAATAATAATAATAATAATAATAATAATAATAATAATAATAATAATAATAATAATAATAATAATAATAATAATAATAATAATAATAATAATAATAATAATAATAATAATAATAATAATAATAATAATAATAATAATAATAATAATAATAATAATAATAATAATAATAATAATAATAATAATAATAATAATAATAATAATAATAATAATAATAATAATAATAATAATAATAATAATAATAATAATAATAATAATAATAATAATAATAATAATAATAATAATAATAATAATAATAATAATAATAATAATAATAATAAGATCAAACAAAGGTGCGAAAGCAGATTGAATTTGAACTAAGATGCATGCATCAACATGAAACGAATGCACAACAATTTGTCTAATTAAATCATAACACTTCTCATCTAACGATCAAACAAAAACTAATTAGCAGAGAATTAAAAAATAAATACAAAAAAAACTAGAATCGAATTATCTTTGAATCTGAACTAAGATGGATATATCAACATGAAACGAAAACGCATCAATTTGTCTAATTAGATCATAAGACTTCATCTAACTATCAAACAAAGAATTAAACAAAAAATGCTAACTAGAATAGAACTTTATCTTTTGTCTAATTAGATCATAAACTTCTAATTAGCAAAGAATGAAACAAAAAAGCTAACTAGAATCGAATTTATAACAGCAAAATACAAATGAAATCAAGCACAACATTACTTTAATTACCTAACATTGACAATGCCAGGCTCGAGAAAATCATGTATGATTGGAGGCAATCGAATAGGGGATCCAGATCATGAGGTGTTGTTCAAAATAGAGATATAATGGCGAGAAAATATTGAGGTCGGAGATTGGAATTTGCACCATGGACAATTAATAATCACTAGTAAGAAGAGAAGAGACATCCACAATCAGATTGCTGAAGCAGAAAGTGCAGAAGGTGTGAAAGTGGGTGGGTCGATTTGGGGGTGGGTTTGCTTGAAGGTATGCGAAAAAAACCCTAGAGGCCGAAATTGGGGGAATAGAGATAGAGATACAAAGATACACACAGAGAGAGACAGAGAGAGCGAAATATGAAGGACATACTTGGGGGTAGTGCTCCAATGGTGGATCGTAATGTGAGATAAGAAGAGAATGGTTGCTGGTTTACGATGGTGACATCAATGGCGGTGGTGGTCGTCGAGGCAATGGTGAGCGGCGGTGGCCATGCGATGATGTGCGATGATGTGCGACGATGGACGATTGGCGGGCACTATGTCGTCCTGTGCGACATTAAGATGAGCAATGGTGGCTTCGACGTTGATGCTCTACATAATTGAGCCCTTGCCGGTGGGATGGGAGTGATTCTGAGTCGCACAAAGATAGAAGATGCAGATGGAGAGAGAGAGAGAGTTGAGCGTGAAAATGAAAAGAAAAATCAGAGGCACTAAGATATCATAAAATTTGGGGATTTTGGGCACCAAGGGCTTGACAAAAACGAGGGTTTATTTATTTTTTATTTTTTATTTTTTATTTTTTATTTGTGTGAGTGTGTGTGTGTTAGCGACCGCACGACAAAGGCTATGGCGAAAAAAAAAAACTACCTTTTTTTTCTCTTTTTGATTCAGTAACTGTCGTCGTAAAAAGTGAACTATTGGTGACAAGATATTAATCGTTGCAAAAAGTTACTTTTTGTGAGGAATAATTATGCTATCGCAAAAGGTTCTGTCATATACCTATTTTTCTAGTAGTGTAATAAGTAATTTTTTATTTTTTATTTTTTCACTGAATTTTTTTTTTAGTTTTTTAGAAAAAGAAATTTTGAAACTAGTTTCTGAAAATAAAACCAAATATATTGAAATTGATAATCTAACTACATTCTTTGAAAAAGTTTAAATTATCTCGAATTAGCCATCTCAACTTAAGAATATGATTGGGTTTGATGGGTTCATTTTGTGATCTAATTCAATGATCACTTTAATTTTAATTAGAATATTTAAAACTCTTTCAAAAGTTATAATAAAAACACAAACTACTAATTCACTTCATTTTACTAACAAAACTTTTACCAACGAATAGCGTTATTGTCGCTAAATGTTTAACTCTTTGCCCACGCTAACTTGTCGTCGCCAAAAGTAAGCACACTAATAGCAACGCTCATTGTGTTGCTAAAAAATAAGTTTCGTAGCTAAATGTTTTGAAATTTTGGCGCCAACCAATAATTTTGGCGCTTAGTGAATGTTATGACTTTTTAGCGACGGTAGTAAATTGCGTCACTAAAGGACTACTTTTACCAACGAAATTCATCATTGTGTTGCCAAAAATATACTTTTAGCTATGAAAAATTGACGTCGTTGCTAAAAGTAGTCTCCAAAAGTGCAATTTCTTGTAGTGACCAACCTAAATAAAGCCAAATTCACATTTAAAGAATATGTTTGTAACAAATTGACTGAATATAAATAGAGTTTCGACTTACAACAATAGAGAAACATAGAGTTTTAAATACAGAGTAACAATGGACGAATACAAAATTTTGAACACAAAATGACAATAAACGAACACAAAACTTCACCGCAACGATAGAAAAACATAATATTATTTCACCATCATATGTAAACTAGAGTTTCTAAACCCTATCAAATAGAGAGTTTCGAAACCCTAACACAATAAAACAATATCACAAATGTAAATGAAACTAATCAAAAAGAAAAACATGAATAACGGTAAATAACAAAATAGAGGTAATAACAAAATGGAAATATATATATTCTTTTTCTATGTAATACATATCAATAATAGGTATAAGGGTATAATAATCCAACAAACAATATAAATCAAGAAAAAATATAAATACAAATATATGAGACTAATTATGTTATAATTTTTCTTGGTAGATACCTAGGTGGTGTTTGGCAAGTTGGGTTGGGGCTAAAATAGCCACAAAGGACAAAACAGGCTATTTTAGCCACAACAAACAAAACATCACATCCAACCCATAATCATTACACTCTTCTCTCACAAAAAAAATCAAAAAAGCCAAAAAGCCAAAAAGCCCTTCCCAAACCAAACTTTTTAGCCCAGGCTAAAATAGCCAAAAAAACCAAAAAGCCAAAAAGCCAACCCACTTCCCAAACGGAGGCTTATTGGATTAGAACACCTCTAAATGAGACTTATTAATAAATAAAAAAACCCTTTTTTAATTTATCAAATATCATATTTTATTATTACATTTATTTTACTAGTTAAACTCCAATTGTAGACAAAAAAAAACAGATGTTATCTTCAATTAAAAATAAAAACAAAATCTATGTAGTCTTAAAATGATACTTTATATATATTTTAATAAATTGAATGGAGTTACATAAGATATTTAAAAATCACACACATCTTTTAATAAAAATAATATTAAATTGTGTGATAAATTCTTTACTAAACGGGTTATCTATGTTGATTTTATGTTACACAAATCTAACACTAACTCAACCCCTTTAACATTAGTGTTATTGAGCCATATTTTTTTTTTTTTTTTTTTCTTCTGGTTGTGTTTTAAAAAAGAATTAAAAGAAAAGGAACGGGTGTTGACCTACACAACCCAGACAGAGGAACCAACCAAGACAAATGAAGAAGGCAGACGAAGACTCAAAGATGTCGACCGGAGTCACATATACCAGAGACGCTGTCGACAAGGACCGCGAAGGCCGGCTTTTTGGCTTTTTGGCTTTTTTTTGTGAGAGAAGAGTGTAATGATTATGGGTTGGATGTGATGTTTTGTTTGTTGTGGCTAAAATAGCCTGTTTTGTCTTTTGTGACTATTTTAGCCCCAACCCACTTGCCAAACACCACCTTCTAACATGAGAAAAACTCCAAAGGCATGAGATCTAAACAAAGCGGATTAGAAAAAATATATATATATTTGAGATCTTCAATAAAATCTCTACAACTTCAGTCCAATAATGTAGAATGATAGATATTAATTTTGATTTGTTACACAATCACATAAAATTTTATTTTCTTACCACTTTATAAGAGGTGTTATTAAAAATGATAAAATGTAAAAAGTAACAAAACTCTAGAAACATATCATCCCTATCATTCACAAGCTTTTCCATCACCCTTCAATTTATCATTCAATATTCAAGATCTTCAATCGAGCAACACCACCAGTAACAAGGCCCTCAATAGAGCACTGCCACCTGTACCTATAATTGTAGTCTGAAAATTACTCATTTTAAATTGTATTATATAAATGTAAAATTAATATAATATAAGGCACACAGAATAAATATAATTCATTGATTATAAACACTTTTTGTGTAATTTTTTTTAAAAAAAATGTTTGGGATTCTCTTTGGGAATGATCCTTACACTTCTAAAATGATTATAGTCCTCCATGTATGTGTAGGGTCTATTCATATATGTATAAAATTCATATCATGAATGGTTCAGATTTATGGAAGTTTTGTGAGAATTTTGTAGGGATGGGATCTCAATCATTGCTCCTTTTTAAGTTACATAACATTAGTGTTAAAAAATTTAATTAACAATTATGTTATAAACATAACAATTATCACATAATTAAAAGTAAAAAAATTATAATAAATAAAATTTTATTAAAATTAATTATAAAATTAAATACATATTATTAATAAATAAATAATATTTTATAAAATTTATTAGTGATATATTTGTAATAAAAAATATATACCCGCACATATATTAAAGCCAATAGATAATTATCTAGTTGTCGATTAATGAGGCCTCAAAGACTGAAAAGAGTCTCGTCAATTTACAACATATACCATAGTATTTTATAAATGAATCTGCGTAAATATTTGAAAAAGAGAGATCCTTCCAAGAGCAAAGTTGCTTTTTGGAAAACTTTTTTTTTTCTAAGATCAATGAAGTGTGTGATCATCTTTTCTTTTTTCTCTTTTTTCTTTTTGTTTAATGAAGTGTGTGATCATCATCGCTTTCTCATCACCCTATAAATTATAATTAAAAGAGTAATTCCTACTAATTTAGATTAAATTAAAATTTATTAAAAATTAAATTGATATAATGTGAGCTCTAGATAAAATAATTAAGATTTATAATGGTACTATAGTTAAATTTTTTATTTTTATTTTTTTCATCATATGACAAAATAGATGTTAGGAAGTTAGTAAAATTATAATGAAAGAGTCACAATCACAATATCAACTAATCTCACTTTGAGCTTGTTTGGAAAGTGGGTTAGTTTTTTAATTTTTTGACTTTTTTGACTATTTTAACCTGGAATTAAAGAGTCTGGTTTGGGAATGATTTTTAATTTTTTATATTTTTTTTGACTTTTTTGTGAGAGAAATAATATAATGATTATGAGTTGAATGTGATATTTTATCTTATTAGACTAAAAATTTTATTTTATTTTTTGTGACTATTTTAACGAGAAAAAGCCTTTTATCACCATCTCAAGAGACAATTACAAAATTCTATATAAAATAAAAATTAAAGTATCAAATATTTTGAAAACAACTTTTTGAACATAATCCTATTGATGAGCATTTTATTTTTTTAAATAATAAAATTTACTATTCATATGGGTCCTATTTGGAAAGAAATAAATAAGCACCGTTTTCGTTAAAATAAATAAATAAATAGGTCTATTTGAAATAATTTCTTTAAAAAAAATCTTTTAATAAATTTGCGAAAAGACTATTTCACACTTAATATTTTTAGAAATACAACTAGGGGTGGGCGCGGGTCAATTGCGGCCAAGGAACCTCTAATCTGTCATCCGTCCGCCAGATTAACAGACTGGAGAAAATCAATCTGCATCCGTCCGCCAATCCGGCGGATGTGGATTGAGCGGATTGGCAGTTTAACGGATGGATGCGAATCGGTTTGGCGGTTTAAAATTTTATAAATTTTCAACATAATTCAACTTGTGCACTCCTCAAAAAAAAAGTATTATAATTAATGACTTAAAAAAATATTACAATCACTGCATGCCTCATCCACATAAAGTATTACAATCTGTGGTTCATAAAATATAAAAACAATTCAAACCACCAAAACCATGAACAGAGCAGTAGTTTCTATTTATTATTTTTAGAGATAGATTTAAAAACCAAAAATATAGATAAATAATACGCTTATTTTTTTCAATTTAAAAAAGATATTCAAATTGAAAGTTTTTTTCTACAGAATATTTAAACTGTTTTTAATTGAAAACACAAACAGAATATTCAAATAAACTGAAAACACAAAGTCTTATAAATTACTAGGGGTGTTCGCGGTTTGACGGTTCAATTGCGACCAAAGGAGTCTCAAATCCGCCATTCGTCCGCCAGATTGGTGGATTGGAGAAAATCGTCCAAAATGCGTCCGCCATCCGTCTGCTCGTCATCACCTATCCGTCCAAAATGCGGCAGATCAATTTGGTTCGATCGATTTTGACGGATCGATATATCCGCTGCGAACCCTTAAATACAACCTTGTCTCATGGTAATGTTTTAAAGAAAAAATGAAAAAAAAAATTTCTAAAACAAAAATTAAAGACAATTGTCAAAATATTACATATCGATAATTTTTTTAATTGTTTTATTATTTGTCTTTATTATTATTTTGAATAATTATTTTGAAACAAATAATCCATTTTTTTAATTGTTTTATTATTTGTCTTTATTATTATTTTGAATAATTATTTTGAAACAAATAATCCATTCTCTTTACCCGCTAAGATTCTCTCACTCTACACCTAACGACATCACTCACTCTCCGCTAAGATTCTCTCACTCTACACCTAACTACATCACTCACTCTCTCTCTACCATTATAGTTTCTGTCTTCTTACGGCACACAAACAAACACATATCTCTTACTTCTCTCTCTCTCATCTCCAGACATAACCTGATATTTTCCTGCACCTCCCTCAACCAATTCTCCCGCCACGCGCCACCGTCATGGCCAAACTAGTGGTGGAAGTCCTCGACGCCTGTGATCTCATGCCTAAAGACGGCCAAGGCTCAGCGAGCCCATTCGTGGAAATTGATTTCGACGAACAGAGACAAAGAACCCAAACAAAACCCAAAGATCTCAACCCCCAGTGGAACGAGAAGCTCGTTTTCCCCATCGACGACCCACGAGACCTTCCCAACAAGACCATCGAAGTAGTTGTTTACAACGACCGGAAAGGCGGTGGCCACCACAACTTTCTCGGCCGCGTCAGGCTCTCCGGCGCCTCCGTGCCCCCGCCGGAGCTCGGGGCCGCGCAGCAGCCGCAGCGCTACCCGCTCGACAAACGCGGTCTTTTTTCAAATATTAAAGGGGATATAGCGCTCAAAGTATACACAATTTATAGTCAGTTTGGTCCGCCGGAGACCCAGACCTCCGGCCAACCGCAACCCAAGCTCCACCGGCAAACCCAAGCTCCGCCGCCGCAACCACCACCAGTGCAAGACATCAATAACAACAATTACAACAACAATTTTGGGTTTGGTGATGGTTTTGGTGAGGACTACAAGGGAGAGATGAAGAAAAAGAAGAAGAATAAAGAGGAAGTGAGAACTTTTTTCTCGGTCGGAACTGGCGGTGGCGGGCCAGCTCCGGTGCCGGTGCCGCCACCTCAAAAACCGGCCAATTTCGAAGCGAGAGCGGATTTCGCTAAGGCGGGTCCGGCGGCGACGGTGATGCATATGCAGCAGTTTCCGGGGATGAGGCCTCCGCCGGAATTCGGGTTGGTGGAGACGCGGCCGCCGCTGGCGGCCAGAATGGGATACCGAGGCGGCGACAAGACGTCTACCACCTACGATCTCGTTGAGCAGATGCAGTTCCTCTACGTGAATGTCGTGAAAGCGAGAGATCTTCCAACGATGGACATTACAGGTAGTTTAGACCCGTATGTGGAAGTCAAGCTCGGAAACTACAAAGGCGTTACTAAACACTTGGAGAAGAACCAAAACCCGGTCTGGAACCAGGTTTTCGCCTTCTCCAAAACGAATTTACAGTGGAATGTGATCGAAGTCGTAGTCAAAGACAAGGATTTTGCAAAAGATGATTTTGTGGGTCGTGTTTCATTCGATGTCGCCGACGTTCCTCTTCGCGTGCCGCCCGATAGTCCATTAGCTCCTCAATGGTACAAATTGGAGAACAAAAAGGGTGAAAAATTTTACGGTGAGATTATGCTGGCAGTCTGGCTCGGAACTCAGGCCGACGAGGCCTTTCCCGAGGCTTGGCACTCCGATGCTCATGGAATTAGCCAACAGAGCCTCTCGAATACCCGGTCGAAGGTCTATTTTTCTCCGAAATTGTACTATCTTCGCCTTCATGTCATCGCTGCTCAGGACTTGATCCCAATCGAAAAAGGCCGACCAATCGAAGCATCCGCGAGGGTAACACTGGGGAATCAGACTCGAACAACTCGTACTTCGCAAATGCGACATGTTAACCCGGAATGGAATGATGAGCTTATATTTGTAGCATCAGAGCCTTTTGATGAATTCATGATCATTAATGTTATGGACAAGGAACATGTTCTTGGAAGGTTGTTGATACCGGTTCGAGGCATACCGCAGAGAGGGGAGTTGTCGAAACTGCCCGATGCCCAGTGGTTCAACCTCAGTAAGCCTGCGTTTGCGGATGAAGAAGATGGGAAGAAGAAAGAAGCTAAATTCTCGAGCAAAATCCACCTTCGCCTTTGGCTTGATGTCGGTTACCATGTGCTCGACGAGTCCACGCATTTCAGCAGCGATCTACAACCATCTTCGAAGCATTTGAGGAAACCGAGTATTGGGATTCTTGAAGTTGGGATATTGAGTGCCAGGAATTTGCTACCGATGAAAATGATAGGCGATGGGGGGACTACTGATGCGTACTGCGTGGCGAAATATGGGAACAAATGGGTTCGAACGAGAACGCTGCTCAACACGCTCGCGCCTTGTTGGAACGAGCAGTATACTTGGGAAGTCTACGATTCGTGTACTGTCATAACTATTGGTGTTTTCGACAATTGGCACATCAATGGGAGTAAAGATGATGCAAAAGATCAGAGGATTGGGAAAGTGAGAGTTCGCCTATCAACATTAGAGACTGATAAGATTTATACCCATTATTACCCCTTGCTTGTTCTTCAACCGTCCGGGTTGAAAAAACACGGGGAGCTTCACTTGGCGCTCCGCTTCACTTGCACCGCTTGGGTCAACATGGTGGCACAATATGGGAAGCCATTGCTTCCCAAAATGCATTATATCAATCCTATAAATGTTAGGCACATCGATTGGCTTCGCCACCAGGCGATGCAGATAGTGGCGGCTCGGCATCCGCTAGCGAGAGCCGAGCCACCACTCAGGCGAGAGATTGTTGAGTACATGCTCGATGTGGATTACCACATGTGGAGCTTGAGGCGGAGCAAAGCCAATTTCAACCGCATAATTTCGACCCTTTCTGGGGTTTCAGCCGTTTGTTTGTATTTCAACGATGTATGCACTTGGAAAAACCCGGTGACCACATGTCTTGTCCATGTCCTTTTCTTGATCCTAGTCTGCTACCCGGAATTGATCCTTCCCACAATTTTCCTCTACTTGTTCGTGATCGGGTTGTGGAACTACCGGTTTAGGCCAAGGCACCCGCCCCACATGGATGCACGACTATCGCATGCAGAAATTGGCCGTGCGCACCCAGACGAGCTCGATGAGGAATTCGATACATTCCCAACTTCAAAGCCACCGGACATTGTGAGGATGAGATATGATCGAATGAGGAGTGTGGCGGGGAGAATTCAAACGGTGATTGGAGATTTGGCGACGCATGGGGAGAGAGCAATTTCCATACTCGGGTGGAGGGATCCAAGGGCCACGGCTATCTTCATTATCATCGCAATGGTTTTGGCTGTTGTCCTGTACGTTACTCCATTCCAAATCATAGCGGTGCTCATCGGGCTTTACATGCTTCGACATCCCCGGTTCAGAAGCAAGCTGCCATCAGTGCCTGTCAATTTCTTCAAGAGATTGCCAGCCAAGTCAGATATGCTTCTTCTATGACATGGAAATTATTTAGATATTATGTATTATATATTTTGTGTAAATCAAAAAGAAGATTCCATAATAAAAACCCACAAGGTTCTTGGGCTATAGACAATAAGGAAAAGCAGCAGAGTATATGCTAAAGCCCACCCACAAAGCCAGAAGAAGAAAGAAGAATCTCACTTTTCCTCACAAGAGGATATCCTACCTGTTTGTTCAATCATTTCCCATGTAATAGATCCTCCACTCTTTAATTGGATTATTAATTACTTATTAATTGCACATTTTGTTAAATGAATTATGATATCAAAGTGAATTTTGAAAAGCACATAATCTAGTCACAGAATCAGACACAAAATTTTCTCGGATCTCACCCCATATGACGCGATCTGTGGAAATCAGATTCTGTACGCCTAGAAGGGTTGTATAGTTTGCTTCAACACAGTTTTTAGAACAAAAGATTAGATTCAAAGTGAGAATAGCTGTGACAACTTGAAAGCAAGTACATTACAGATATTCTTGTAAGTTACTAGTTCAATGAATCAACAAGCAGGCTCTGTTGAAAGAAGTAACCAAAAATTGAAGCTTCCTAGAAGTGCCTCACAAAAATGAATCATTTTTTGCAGTCTTTATTAACAATCAATCCACCTGTTTAGGTAGGTAGAAACATGCGACATTCATTAGGGTCTTGAACCTTAAATATAATAATATACACACACACACGTGAACATACATAAATAAACTGTGAGGGGCAAAATATAGTCCACTAGATGTTGATCTGATAAAAGAATCCACCTTTCTAAAAGTCTATCCAAAGGTTCCCAAAGACACCCTTACAACTCATTGCTCTGCTGTGTTTCTTGTTTGTTGTTTCTTGTTTTTTCATGCAAAAAGGACAGGACTACAATATAAATCCAACATCAAAATTCTGTCTTTTAACATTTACTAATTCTGTAAAATTTGATAACCACTGGATCGACTTATTATGTTTCACCCCAATTTACAACAGTATTTACAACATCACAACATTAATATCAATGTTCCTATACAAATAATTATAGATGTTGAGTACTGTATATTCATATACAAGCATCTTTTCCTCCCGAATCAAAAGACTTAAATCTTCGGGGTTAACACGCTTCATTAAGTCAGTGTACAGACCAAAGACAATTTTTTATATATAAAAATAATAATAAATAAAAATCTCTTTGGCGAGGGCACACAGGACAGGGCAGTTCATCTCAAACCTTTTGCACCATCTCTTCTCCAATAATCCATCGGGTTAACTGGCTTGGATCCTCAGGCAAAATTTTACAAGTCTTGGGAACAATCCCGAGATCAGAACCAATTAGGTCATATTCCTTGAGTGCTGCTTCCATCTCTGCTGCTACAGCAGTGCCATCATCCATGCTGCCATCAATGGTGCCCATATGAAGAAGATTGGCATAGTACTTCTCTTTCTCAGCATCATGCTCAAAGGGTTCAATTGCAGGGCCCTGCATGTTCCATCAATTTACAGGAGGAAAAAGTTGACACTATTGTAAGAGAAAAATGACTTGCAACATACATCTTCAGGAAAGCAGGGAAACGGTTTTCCAGAAAATGGTTTTCGTAGAAATATTTTTTTATGTTTGGTTTCCATAGAATACACAACATTATTGTTATGAAGGAATTTGTCACATAGTTCGTGTTCAAAAAATTCAAGAAGTGTCAATAAAGTGTTGGATATATAATGAATTTGATTTTTTAATTAAGACATGTTGAAGAAGTGTCGGACATGTCACACGCTTCCTCTGTAGAAATGCCCATGCTTCTTAGTTTCTGACATGAGACTGAATTCAATTTTTGAAGGGCTGTTACATAGCACATTAAATTTTGGAGGGCAACCCTTATACAAAGAGAGCTTTTCAAAATTTCCATGGGTAGGGGGCCATTCCATGGGGTTTAAAATTTTTTGAACAGTAACATGTATAAAAGTGTGCTTTATCAAATTTTTGACAAGCCAAGAACAAAATCTCTAATTCTTCTGGCATTAGATAATTCAAAGCTACAAATGTCGCGCACCATGGTAGTAAAACTAATAACAACAATAATAATAATGAGGATCAGCCAAAAAATATTTATTTAAATACCTGACAGAGTTCAGCGTAATGCTTATATATCTCACTGTTCTCATCTTGATCACCAAGCAATGAACCACCATACCAACCATTGGCTTCCTCTACTGAGGTCAGTGCCAGATATCTGGGATAGAATTTAAGCGCATTATATAACTACATTTCTAAAGGACTTGCCTTTTGTTTCAAGACATGTTGCAAAAGACATTCAAATATAGCGACATATCAAACATAAATATTTTGTCCAGCCATCTAGAGGTAATTATAGAAAAGGTAAAAACAATAAATAAACAACTTTTTTTGTCTATATGCAACCTACTTATGTCTCAAAACCAGCAAAAATAAATATAAAAAAAAATTTGCAACATATTGATCAATATTGGATATTTTCAAGAATGTGATATCAAATTAGTATATCTGTATTTAAACTCATAACACATCACTAATAGGGCTGCAAATGAACCGAACTGTTCATAAACAACCTCGGCTCGACTTGTTAAAGGCTCAAGCTCGAGTTCGAATATTAAGCTTGTTTAGCAAACGAGACGAGCTCAAGCTCTCATAAGCTTGACTGGCTCGGCTCGGCTCGGCTCGTTTAGAAACCGAGCCGAGCTCGAACTCGAGCTCGAATATTAGGCTCGTTTAGTAAACGAGACGAACTCAAGCTCGTATAAGCTCAGTTTGTTTATCTTTATTTAAATTATATAATAAATATATTATTTATATATTAAATAATATATAAATATATATAAATAATAATATAAATACATTATTTATATATTAAATAATATAAATAATATTAAAAAAAATTTATCGAGCCGAGCTGAACTCAAGTTTTATTAAAATTAACGAAAAGAGCCGAGCTCGAGCCCAGTTCTTTATCGAGCTAAGCTCGAGCTTAATAAACGAGCTTGATAAGTAAACGAGCCGAGCTTGAGCTCAGCAAAGCTCGGCTCGGCTCGGCTCGTTTCGTTTGCAACCCTAATCACCAATATATTACACTCAGATATACAACACAAATTTCAGACAAAATTTGACATCATATCAATGAATGAGTGTTAGGATAGCACATGATATAATCACAATAAACTGCAAAGTTACACCCATGTAATGGTTCGAATATCTGTAAGTGTGCGATTCTTTCAACCATACAAATACATATATTTCTAATATTTATTAACATGCATACAAGGCTAGTATTTCCACAGGCCAAAGGGAGCTATGGATGCAGCATCTTTAGCTGTGGATTGTGTTACGTAAACTCTTCTATTTCCCCCATTGGATATGACCAAGGTAAGGGCCCAAGATATGTGTCAAACACCCGTACCCAATTTAAATACTTAGATCCACTAGATTTATATAGATAGATAGATAACTTCTTTTTTTTGTTTTTTGATAACCAGGTGTCCGGACCAGCTTATGCGCACCTCAACTAATCCCAGGACCCTGAAGTTAACGATCACCCCAACCTTCAGCGGACCTAAGGTTTGGGATGTTTGGCCTTCGTGAGATTCAACCCTGCGACCTCCTAGGTGGTAAGCCCTTTGGTTGCCTTCTCCTCCCACCAAGCCAAACCCCTTGGGATTAGATAGACGGATACTTGGAAAGATATCATATTCATAGAATATGATTCACAAATAATGGTTTTGAAGAGAAATACCTCTTAAAGACATCCTTTTCATTGACATCACCACCAGAAGAAAGCCACTTGAGGTCACACAAGCCATCTACTCTCTTCTCATCTTGACACCTTCCATTTGCAGTTTCCTGTGAAGCCACCTTGGGTGCAGAGTTACTTTCCTCATACTTCCTCTGGCCAAAAAGCCAGTTCGGACTTTTGAGTTGTATTTCACTGGAAAAAAATAAATAAATAAATAAATTCAGTGTAATCATTATAACATATGCCTAAGTAATCAAATTCAGAAATACAGCAGCATAAAACAAAATTCATTTCAGCACTGGGGTAGTTAATGAGAAAATTGAAGTCCCATATGTAACATTACTGGAGAGAACATAGATGTAGCTATCTTTCAATCTCATACAAACAAAACAATAAGCCAGCAGCCAAGAAATAAGGAAAGGAAAGTTTCTGACTCATTCTTGCTAAATAAATGCAAACTGTCACAGACCAGTGAAAGGTAATACACTAAGAATAAATATGTATGCATACTTTCTTTTGGTAAGTAAAAGCAACCACTGTAATGCCCGAACCCCCAAGAGGGTAAAACCCACGTAAGCACCAAATACATAAGCAGGACTGGAAAATATACGACAAGCTTAAATAACCCAAACGCAAGTCTGAAAAAAATGAAAACCCCAATACAATCTTCAAAAACAGAGGTATACTTCAGAAAATGGATCAGCATCCCCTCCCCTCCAAAGGTTCTCATACTCCACTTCAACCAAATAGGCAAATGCAGTGCTGCTCTTCTCATGAGCCAAACCCTAGCTCCCACAACCCCCTTTCAAGTCTAAAAACATCAAAGACTAATCCCCGGGACTCTTTGCATGCCCCACTTAAGACCATGTAAAAAGATATCACTTTAATTTGATCAAATAAAAGTAATTGGTAGATTTGGTGTAATTATTATTTAGTTAGGATTCAAATAATTTCTAGTCTAGATACTTTGATTGTGTTTCCAAATATTGTATAGGGTTTAGTTTCGTATTTTGATTACTGTAATTAGCCTATAATAGGTCTTTCATTGTATTAATCAGATTTGGTTCTAATAGTGTAAAAAATACTGTATTATTGATTGATATTTTGATCTGTTGTGTTATTGATATTACAAGGATTCCTATTATATAGGAGAGGATTTGGGTAGTAGGTGAGGAGTAGGTGAGGGTACATTGGTGGTAGGTGTAGTAGGTGTGGTAGTAGGTGGTGGTAGATGTAGGTACATTTTAACAAATAGTATTGTCAGTGTTTAATGCAGTGGCCTGTTGATTCTTTCGTCTCCCCGCTACTATGTTCTACACCAAAAAGAAGATAAATGCAACATTAAAAGAAACACAAACCTCCAAGAATAAATTAATAACACCAACCACATCAAAGAACACAAGGAACAAGGAAGCAAAAACAATCAAAAGCAATTATCCAGAACTTAATGACAAATATGGATGCAAAACTAATAAACTACAGCAGAATATTCTGCAATGATTTGTTGGTCTATGGCTACATTTTCCATCATGTTGCAGGAGTAGAATTAGATGAAGAAAAGAAAAGAAATGCAATGCTAAACCAAGAAGGATATTTGCATAGCTCAAGCAGATAATTACGCTGCATCAGGTGCCACTCCAGAATTCCAAGGTTTATGATCTGGTTCACTGAAAAGCCTTACATTATGTATTGAACTGCATGTTCTCTCTATCAACTTATCAAATGATGTCAGCTTCAACCGTGAGAAGTCCTCTCTGCAAGCCGAAATAGGGGCAAAAGTAGTTCTTGCTCCCATAAGCTTAGCTTCAGATAGGGAACTGTGAATTTAAATTAGTCAATGCATTCATATGTAATTAGATAAAAACATAAAAATTAAAATAAACATTCAGATCAGAGATCACCACTCAAAAAGAATAGGAAACAACAGTAGGTTCAGATTCAGAATTTAACACAATTTCAAAAACATTTGCAAATTTGAATTCTTGGATATATTCTATAGTTGAAAATAACAATGTGCCTGTTTGGTAGAGCTTTTTCCAGCTTATTTCAACTTTTAGCTTAATTTAAGCTGTTTTATTGTGTTTGGTACAACTTAATAATACAGATTATAGCTTTTTATAAGTCAAAAATCAACTTTTCTTGAACTGGCTGTGGGGGTGCTTAAGTGATTCAGCCTAACCGGCCAGCTGAGAAGGGAGGGGTAAAATTACTTAAATGCCCCTCATCAACTTCAACTATTACCAAAAAAACTAATATATAAACTTTAGACCAAACACTGTTCACTTCTTCAGAAAGAGAAATGCTTGGGGAGCAATTTCCGGCACGATTTCTGGTGGCGATTTCCGGCGTCGATTTCTTGACCTAGCTATCTCTCTTTCTCTCTTCGGCGTGAATCAATGTTGCCATCTGTAGCAGAGGTTGATGAAGACGAAGAGCTTGCTCTTGGACCCTTATTCAAAACAGAAGAGAGAGCCAAATACACCCTAAGCAAACCCACCCACAACATCCATGGCTTCCAAATCCATTTCCAATTTCATCTCCTTTTTCACACCACCAAAACCAAAACCACCACCACCCAAAACCCCTCTCCTCTGCCTCTCTCTCTCTCCTTTTCTTCTTCGTCGAAAAACAGAGTTGGGTTTGTTCCACTAGTCGCGTCCAATGAGGGCTACAACATATCTTATCTATTAGGTTTGTTCCACTAGTCTCCTCTGCCTCTCTCAACAGCTTCAATTCCTCTAGCGAGCATCCTACGAAGCTCTCCTTTGAGCTGGCTTATGAAGCTCCCCTCCAATTCATCACCAAACTCATCACCTTCGCTTGCACCGCCGGCTCAATCACCTACAATCGCCACTGTGCCTTCCGTGTCTGTGATGGACTCTCTCTCTCTTCGGCAGCTAGGGTTTTCATTGTTTGTTTAATATAATAATAATAATAATTGATACTAATTAATAATTTTAATATTAATTGATACTAATTAATCCATTAATTGATAATAAATTAAATTAAAAAATATTAATAAATTGATATATTTTGTAATAATAAATAAAAAAAATATTAATTGGTATTTGTAACAATTTTTAATAAATTAAAAAAATATCAATTAATATTCATGTATTTACAAACTAAAATGAATATAATTTGAAAATTTTAATTGGTATTTCACCATTTTTTTTTTAAAAAAAAAAAGAAATAAGGAAAGAAGAGAATAAAAAGAGAGAAGAAAAAATAAAAAAAGAAAGAAGAGAAAAGAAAAAAAGGAGAAAAATAAAATAAAATGAAAAAAAAAAAGGGGGAAAAAGGACATTACACAGCAAAAAGCTATTTTACAGCTTATTTAACCAAACACTACTCTGCTGATTAAATCCATAATCCCATAATTGCACCCAACAGATTAACAACTTATGTTTAAAATTATAATCTATAATCTGTTAAGCCATAATCTATAATCACTTTCCCACAGCTCTACCAAACGGGCCCAATGTTTCATGATGGGTTTTTTCAGATCCTTCCTATTTCATTAAATATATAACATGTGTAAATGCACACGGACACACTTTCGTCCCAGTATTTGCTAAATCTCCTGAAAAATTTACAGTACAACATACTAAAACACGCCATACCAATTGTTTTTAGTTAAACTAAAGGATAAAGCAATCTTCTTTTCTTTTCTTTTTTTTTTTGGTGTGTCAGATCAGGATAAAACAGTAACTAGATACAATTAAAACTTGCAAAGCAATATACCCCTCCCACTACCCATTCTGATGGTCAAATTAGATAACTGAGGTTAACTTAACTACTTACAAGGAGAGACGAGAGAATAATATAAGGTGAGATGCCTCAAAAATTTGAAACACGTTGAGGTTTACCTGTTATCCGGGATAAAAAGGTCATCTCCAATCCCAGATACATGAAGATAATAATCAGAATCCAGCTCCCAAAGTGCAGGTTTCCCTTCCTGTGGTTGGAAGTAGCCTAAAAATCTGATAAACCCAGCAAACAAAGAAATAAATTTGAAGCATCCTACATTTCCACAAAACTCTGTTACAACCAAGTGAGGAACCATGTGCTGGAGATTCAAATCAAAGGCTTCTTTCATCCCGTATACTGAGGATAGAGGAAACCCAGTACAGTTATAACACCACATGCTTGAACAACATTTATCTATACTAACATATAAAGCCAGAACATCTGTTTGGTGTGAACAAAAAAGTGAAGTTGTGTCAAGTTATAGAATTTAAAATTTTCAAAATTGTCATGTTTGAGTTTTTATTTATGAGAAGTTGTGGATGAAGAATGCAGTTAATAAACCAATTATAGAGAGAGAGAGAGAGAGAGAGAGAGAGAGGAAACTATAGTGGAACAGTTGTAGCTAAATTTCAAATTTCAAATACGATGAGAAGGTTCAGTCAAAAATGGAGATGGGACAGTTATGTAGTATATACCAACCACGTGCATTGTGTGTGACAACCCCTAGAAAGAATAATGGATCAATGAGAAGAAACAACAGGAATAGATGATTACAAATTAATCGCATCTTGCTTTTCACCATCAGTATAAGCATTACTGTAGTATCGCTTGATAGACTTGAGAAATTCCCTAGACTGCGTCGTAGCTTTCCACTTGCCCTGCCTCTCAGGAAACACCTAGAGATCAAGACAAATGTATTGTTGAATAATATACGAATAGCACATGAAAACCAACATTTCTTGAAACACAAAAGCGGATGATAAGATTAATTTCTTGACATTATTGATGAATAAAATTAACCTATATTAATGTGGGTACATACAGTATTGTGAGCGGCAGAGCCACCATATTGCTGGGCAAGAGCATCACCCATGCTCTGATACATCTCCATTAAAGCTGCAGCAATGGTACACTCAGCATCCAATTTGGGTGTGTCTGACAGACCCATTGCAAGAAGTTGGCGGCCTAAAGCTGCTAGGCCATAAGCATATTGTGCAACATTTGTACGATCCAAGCAGTCAATGCAATTGGTGCGCAAAACTCCACTTTGGAACCGTGGGGCTGAACCACCATAATTATCTTTGCTAATCTGTTCACTAGAATCAGACTGGGAGTCTTGTTTCATCAAAGAATTCAATGTATCATTATTACTTCCAATCATAGCAAGTTCCCCTGAATTGGCTCTCAGATCTCTAAGCGAAGCATCCCTGAAAGAAACAGCCATGAGCTATAAAATATTAAAACTATCCATGTAAAATCAGCCAGCAACAAAGAATATATTTTGCACACTGTTATCACCAATTGCCTTAGTTAAATGGAAAATGCTAACCACTGCCCAATAGTGTATCAAAATATGTGAAGATGGTATAAAAAAAAGAAGATAAAAAATACACTTTATCCCGTGGAGAATCAATGTCCTCTCTTTCATTTGACTTTTAAAAACGAAATAATAAAATAACAAATATCCAGACCATATACAGTGCATAAAAACAAAAAAACAAAAATGCTATTTATCAGCTCAAATTTGTTCCAAAATCAAGTCCATAACAAGGGTTACACAGAAGTAGATCAACTATACTAATACAATTTATTATTAACATCATTTAATTTAGTCAAACATCACAGATAAAGGAAAATAATTTGAGATCACCTCGAGAAAAAATTTAATACATAAGATTGATATACACATAATGCCACCACACATGCACAAACAAACATAGAGAGAGGAAGAGGGGGGAAGAGAGGGAAAGCTGCCTTGGAATTCCAAGTGCAAAAGGGTCGGAGCTTGTGTAAAATACTAAACAATATACGAAGCAGTATCCAGATGCTGCGAAAATTTGATCTATTTGGTAGTATGAGGAGGCCACCAAGTCTAATCTGTGGCTTGCAGAATAAAGCCTAGTCACTGTCAACAGCATTAAAACAAGCTGGTTGTAATGAAATTCACAAAAGGCAATAAATATAGCTAAATATCACATAAGCATAACAGATCAAAACTACACAAGGTGCACAGCATAAGATTCAACACTCAAGGATTATATTCATCTGTAAACCACGGAAAAATGTATTGAGAAACGTAAACACATTACGACAGAATTACAAAGACATAAACCATAATGCCCTCAATCTAAAAGGCTCTAGAGAGCCTTAAGAAACAGAAACAGCATGCAAAAGAAATTCAAGGTTGCTACTAGTCCAACAATGTCAAGATATGACACAAAACCTTGGGAATTTTTTAAGCCTATAAGTTAGAACCAAAACAATTAGTCCAATAACTAATCCTGAACTTAAACATGTTACTAAAACGAAAATGCAGACAAATCTATCAAAGACAAATAAAATACCTCCCGGTGCTCGTTCGACTGAGTTGGGTGGCTCTCTTTTTAACTATGGTAGGCTTTCCACTATAATAAAACCCCGTCAAATCAAGTGCTTCACTTGCCACACCGCCCAAAACTGCCAAAACATTGGCAGACTTGCTTGAAAACAGAAGAGAAACAGAACAGTTAGCGCAAAGGTAAGCAAACTTTTATTGCATGACAAGCATCAGAAGCATACCTCTTTGCAAACTTGTGGAAGTCCCAGTGGATGAATTTAAGATGATTTTCTTCTGACAGAATTTGGTTAAGATACCCAACTGCATTAGTAAACTCACGTCTTAGCATCATTTCTCGAGGCCTTTTCTCAACAGTCTGCAAATTTAACATTCAAATGTAAGCAAATGGTTTCACAAATTACCAATATAAATTGGAGCTCAAACATCAAAGTACAAGACTGGGAAGCCTCAATAAATGTATCTCTCATCCTAACATGTAGAATATCACAACAAATGGAATTAGTAGTAGTAATGAAAGAGTCCGAAATATGACCACGTGAGTTGACACTTTCTGATCTGTGTCGGAAAGAACAGGTTTTGGGCTGAAATGGAAAAGGTGGATCAAATGGGGCATTTACATCAAGCTGCTCCACCAGATCTAAGGGTTGAAACAAGAGATCCTCTATCCTCTTTTTCTTCATTATAGTCATGGAAGTTCTGAGTGGGCTGATCAGAAAGGCACTGCAAGAAGGGGGATGATCATAGGCTTCAGGATTAGAGGTAGAGGCAGGGAAGAGGAGAAGATCTCTCAGCTTCTTTTTGCAGGCAATACCATCGTCTTTTCAGGCAGACGAGGAGAAATTGAGATACTTGTAATGTGTGTCCATATGCTTTGAGGCAGTGTCTAGCAGAGGTGAACAACAGGAAGAGTGAACTCATTCCAATAGAGGTGGTTCAGAATATTCAGGGAGTGGCTAACTCCTTGGGTCTTAGAATGAGAACTCTTCTTATGGTATATATGTGAGTCTTCAGCTTGGTTAAACTCATAATGCTACAGCAGTTTGGGGTGGAGTAGTGGAATGGTTTGAGAAGAGACTTGCAGGATGGAAGCAACAATATCTAAGGGAGGGAAAGTTCTGTTATAAAGAGTATACTAGCTAGTCTTCCTAACTACTTTATGTCTATGTTTTTTATGCCTGCTTCAGTGAGTAGAGATTAGAAAAATTGCAAAGAAATTTCCTAAATCTCTTGTTGCATAGAATTTTTTTGTAAGGAGGATTGGAGTAGTATGAATTGCATCTTGCAAATTGGAAGGTGTGCATGCCTATTGAGAATGGTGGTTTGGGCCTTTGTGCCTTAATTACTATCGGCAATTTAATTAAGCATTGAGAAGAAAGCTGGCTATGGAGATATGTTATGAAGGAGGAACAGTTATGGAGAAGGGCGATTCATTGTTAAGTTTGAAGTGGACTAAAGAGGATGGACTTCTATGGAGAGTCAAGAGCAGTATGGGGTGGGAGTATATAGAAAGCTATCAGAAAGAAACAGTTAGATTTTCTTAAGCATGTGAGGTGTGAGCTGGGGGATGGAAGCAAGATTCAATTTTTGCATGATTTTTGGTGTAGAGAAATCCCTCCATTGGTAACATTTCTGTACCTCACAAAACTCATAAGGACGCTTTGATATCAGATTACGAGCCTGTAGCTCTGGATGGTATGTGACCCTCTCATCATTAGATAAATATAAGATTATGAATTGGAGGCAATAGATGAGTTTCTCGAGCTTCTTCATGGGAAATTCCATCAAACAGAATTGATAGGATGAGGTGGAGGTGGAGGTGTAGAAATGGAATGTTTTTGATCAAATCCTATCATTACTTATTTTTTTGTGGGTTTCTTAAAATATCATCAGGAAGTTGGGGTCAAACAAAAGTGGCTTTCTTTGTTTGAACGGCTGCTTTGAACTCCATTCTCACCACTAGCAATTTGATAAAGAGAGGCTTCAGGATGTCTAATAAATGTCATATGTGATTGTAATGCGGAGGAGATTGTGGATCATTTTCTTCTTCATTTTAATGTTGCTAAGGAGTCATAAGACTTCTTTTTGTCCATTTATCAGGTACAATGGATGATGCCATCCTAGGTGCAAATGTTGTTGGAGTGCTAGGGTAGCAGTTGCAAGTGGAATAGCAAAAAGAAGCTTGGATGGTGGCAACCCCATGTCCTATGTGGTTCTTGTGGATAAAAAGTAATAGATGCATGTTAGAATTTACCATCACCTACCATACACTTACCATCACCTACTACTCCTCACCTACTACCTTCACCTACCCTCCACCTACTCCTCACCTACTCCCAAATCCTCTCCTATATAATAGGAATTCTTGTACTTGTAATATACACAACACATCAGATATCAATCAATAATATATCATTTTTAACATGGTATCAGAGCGATAAGATTTAGGCCTATATTTCTTTCTTTCCGGCGGGCAGTCGGCCGGCAACCATGCCCTCGCTCAGTGTCTTCACCAATGGTCTGACACGACCATACAGTGTCTCCTATCCTTTTTTATTTTTATGTATTTTCTTATTTTGTTCCTCTCTTCAACCTCCAGTTGGTTAGTTTCTATCCTCCTTGAGTTTACGGGGGGCTGTTAGAATTTACCATCACCTACCATACACTTACCATCACCTACTACTCCTCACCTACTACCTTCACCTACCCTCCACCTACTCCTCACCTACTCCCAAATCCTCTCCTATATAATAGGAATCCTTGTACTTGTAATATACACAACACATCAGATATCAATCAATAATATATCATTTTTAACATGGTATCAGAGCGATAAGATTTAGGCCTATATTTCTTTCTTTCCGGCGGTTTTTTTTCTTTTTTTTTTTTTTGGATAAAAAACAAAGCTTTATTAGAAAAGCATCAAGAAGATGCAAAGAAATACAAAACTCAAAACCACCACGACACAGAGAATTAACAAATCAAATCCTCCACAAAATCTAAAAAAGCCAAAACATCAGGATTGACCAAATATGTCACCCAACTATACAAAACCGTAAGAAGGCGACTCTCTAACCAAGGGACCGAATGAGATACCTCTTGGAAGACACGCCTATTACGCTCCAACCACACCAACCATAGAATAGAATGAGAAGCGAGCATCCACGCCTTCCAACGCCTCCTCCCAACATGACCTCCAGCCCAGCTTTGTAGAACTGCCAAGCCAAAGGTTACAACAAGAAGCATCCACAGACGGGAAGCGACCGGGCAATGAACCAGCAAATGGTCCATCGACTCTGCATCGCCACAACACAAGCAGCACCAATTGACCAAAATGTAGCCACAATGAATCAAGTTATCCAAGGTCAAGATACGTCCCAACATGGCCGTCCACACAAAAAAGGCCACCTTGGACAGCGCACCTGACACCCAAACACATCTCCAAGGAAATACAACAACCTCGTCATGAACAAGCACACCATAGAACGAGGAAACAGAAAACTTCCCCTTAGCCCTAGGACAATCCCACACCAAAGAATCCTGCCCAACCTCCTCAATACACAATGCATATAAAAAACGCAATAGCTCCATCAGCTGATCTTGCTTCCAATCCTGTACATCACGGCGCAAATGCACATTCCAAACAATCGATTCCCCATGCCTAGACCGCACAACCCCTACCAACACCTCCATATCAACGGCAATACCAAAAATCAAAGAAAACCACACTTCTAAGGAAAGGTCCCCACACCACCTATCCCGCCAAAACCAAACTCTATCCCCCACTCCTACCTTCAGCTTAACCCTTCCCTAAAACACCTCCCACCTCAACCAAATCCCTTTCCATAGACCAAGACCATGGGACTGCCCCACCCGCCCGAAACACCACCCGCCCCGCCCTTCACCAAACTTGGCTACCACCACCCTCCTCCAAAGACAATGCTCTCCGCTGCAAAACGCCACAACCACTTGCCTAACAAAGCCACGTTAAACATAGCCAACCTCCGTATCCCCAAACCCCCATTCACCTTAGGGCGACAAATCCGGTCCCAAGCCACCAAATGAGAGGAAGTTCCCCCCCATTACCCCATAGAAAATCCCTCTGCAACTTCTCAATCCGCTACGCCACTGACACTGGAATAACATGAATAGACATAAAGTAAGTCGAGATGCTGGATAAGACACTCTTAATCAAAGTGAGTCTACCACCTTTAGATAAGTACAGCCGCTTCCATCTTGCCAACCGTCGCTGCACCCGATCCACCACCGCATCCCACATGCCGCGCATCATCCACATAAAACAAATGGGATACCGTCAAAACTGCAAAAGCCACTCCCACGTCAAACCCCTGCGACAGACCTCCCTGCACCGCCCTAGACAACAACCACCCCAACACCTCCATCACCAAGATGAACAACAAAGGAGATAACGGATCCCCTCGTCGAAGCCTTCTGTAAGTAAGAAAAAAGCCCGTTGGGAACCCTTTGACAAGGACCGACATCCGCACTATGAAGATACAAAATTGAATCCATCTCCTCCATCGATCCCCAAAACCTAATATGTGCAACATATATAATAAAAACTTCCAATTTACATTATCATATGCCTTCTCAATATCAAGCTTACAAATAAGGCTTGCCTGCCCCTGCCGAATTCTAGAATCCACACATTCATTCGCCACTAGGATCGCATCCAAAATTTGGCAACCACCCACAAAAGCATTCTGAAACTTAGAAACCACCCCTTCCAACACACCACATAATTGATTCGCTAACACTTTTGCCAAAGGCTTATACACACTCCCTAAAAAACTAATAGGCCGAAAGTCCCAAATATCCTCAGCCCACCCTTCTTGGGAATCAAGACAATAAATGTGGCATTAAGGCTACGCTCAAATTCACCTGTCTGATGAAACTGCTCAAACATGGCCATGACATCTGCCTTCACCAACCCCCAACACTGCTAAAAAAAGGCTAAGGAAAAACCGTCTGGACCCGACGCCTTATCACCAGGCATACTCCGTAAAGCCTCAAGGACTTCATCTTCTACAAAAGGCCGTTCCAACAACCAGCTATCATCCTGTGAAATAGCATCAAACAAAACACCATCTAGGCCCGGTCTCCACACCTCCCTCTCATTCCGAAATAAATGCTCACAAAAACCCACGATACCTGCGCTAATCTCTTCGGAAGATGGCAGCTCCACACCATTCACTCGCAAGCAGCCTATCTGATTCACCCTACGATGAGCATTTGTTATACGATGGAAAAACTTAGTATTGCTGTCCCCATCCTTCAGCCATAAGCATTGAGATTTCTGCCGGAAGCTAATCTCCTCCATCCGAGCAACCTAGGCAAACTCTACTCGAACCCTCTCCCGACGAGCCATATCTGCCACAGACAATCCCCCCGTAGTCTCTATCGCATCCAGCTCCTGCAATACAGCCAACGCAGAGGCCTTTTGCACCTCCAGAAAGCCAAAAACGTCCCTATTCCATTGTTTCAGATCGAACTTGAGAACTTTGAGTTTCTGCGCGAGACGGCAACTAGGCAAGCCTGACACAGAATAACTATCCCACCAACCTTTCACTTGTTCCATAAAACCCGCAAATAACAGCCACATATTCTCAAATCGAAACGGCGTTGGTCCATTCCTGATTCCCCCACTATCCAATAAGACCGGCCAATGATCGGATACTGACCGTGACAAACGGACTTGAGACATTAGTGAGAAATGCTCCTCCCACTCCCCTGTTACTAAAAACCTATCAAACCGAGACATAGCTCCACCCCCAAACCACGTATAGCCACCACCCTGCAATGGAAAATCTACCAACTCCATCTCATTGATAAACAACAAAAATGCCAGCATAGAACTCACCACCGACCTGGCCCCCAACTTCTCCTCCATACTCCTTACCACATTGAAATCACCGCCTACGCACCATGGAACCCCCCACCAGAAGGCAATGCACTGCAACTCCTCCCAAAAGCTTAGACGCTCCCCACCACTAACCGGCCCATAAACCCTTGTGAAGGCCCAACGAAAATTATCCTCGACACACCGAAAAAGATGAGAGATCGAGAAAGCCCCCACCTCTTCCTCCTCCTTCACCACCCCCCTCCTGTCCCAACAAAGAAGAACATCCTCTGCCACCCCTACAGCCAGCAAAAAAGCCTAATCCACAAATCGACCACCCCACAACTCCCTAACTAACTCCCCCCCTAGACGCTCCAGCTTGGTCTCCTGAAGGCACACCACATCTGCCCTTGCACTTTTGAGCACCGATTTTACCAACACCCTCTTCCCCCTATCATTCAATCCCCGCACATTGCAAGTCAAAATCTTTAACTGCATTACAACAGCAACTGGTTTTCGCGGGCCTTTCTAGCACCTCGCCCATCCCCACCCTTACTCCGATCATAATTGATGGAGCACTCTAATTTCCGCAATTCCCGAACACCCTTCCCATTGTTTTTCACAGGCTTCTCCACATCTCGTTTGGGAGCACCGTCCCGCCATGACTCCTCTATAGCTGAAAATAATTTAAGGGCCTCATTCTCATGCCCTTGGAAAGAAACCCCCAAAAATTGGCTAACCTCATAAATACGAGAGAGTACCCATTCCGAAACTTCCTCTGTACTCGGGAACCTATCCTCCTAAAACTCAGTTTCTGACAGTGAGTCACCACCCTCAGCCACAACATCCTCCCCATCTGCCCCAGTAATGACAACGTCAAGTCGGACCACCAAGGCCATCTCGTCTGCCAAATCAGCCCAACAAGAGTCGTTAGGCAACGCCTCCACCTGACACGTACCCTAAGTACCCGCCTCGTCATAGCGCTGCTCATCTACCATGGAGCCAGCATGATGCGAGGGAGAAACAACATCGGCAGAGAAAATGGACTGCTGTGCGCCCCCTGGCCGACCGTCGGCGTTCCACCCCTGAGCTCCCGTCTCCGCTGCCAACACTCCAGCTCAAAGCGAAGCGAAAACCTAACTAAGCTTCGGGTTAGTTTGACTGGGTTGGCCTGAACCACGTCCTTTTGAATTGGGTTTGTCAAACCCTTGCCCCAATTGACCCATCGCACAGTCCAGGCCCAAAGTTGGTTTTTTTTTTTTGTATTAGCCCACCAGTACTGGCCCTCTGGAATAAACTTTTGGGCCTTAGCATGGCCCACTTGCGTGGCCTTAAAACCCCCTTCTAAGCCCACTCCGTGGCCCAACGAAACTGGAGGCCGAAAACAACGGCCCCGATATACGTACTTCCTCTCAAATTTCTGCAGCTATTCCTTCACCCCCAATATCTTCGAGATTCTTCAAAACGATCGCCGTGACTCACGGCTTTCCTTTCCCAGCTGAAGATCCGCACCTACCACAACCGGCGGCACCACTGGCTCCACCGTCGGACCTTCCTCCACCCATACCAGCAACGAATAGTTCCACGACCCCCATCGGATGGAAATTCACGATATTGTGTTCTCCGAAACCCTAACACAATCGAATAGAGCCCAAATCCACTAGTGACTTGTCGGCCTCCACAAAGCCGCCACACTGATTGCCGATTTGACGGAAAACCTCCTCCCTACGAAGATGAATAGGCGATCCCACCACTCGGATCCAGACCCCCTTTCCTGACGACATCGGCTTGCCCGAAGCACATCGCACCAGAGGCGTCCACCATTCCAAAATCAGATCACGACCACCGATAGTCCATTGCCGCCGTAATAACTCCTCCGCCTCACCTCTAGTTGGCAAAACAAACAAGAAAGCCTGATCACCAATTGGTCGTACCTCCACCTTCCCCGAGAGCTTCCACCACCGACTAACCCAGTCTGAGATATCCGCGAGGCTGGTCCCTTTGCCACCCAGTTCCCAAAATTGACCCACCAGTGATCGACCCAATAGACGAAACCAGTCTGCTATCACCGTCGTGTGAACTGCCTTCACTCCTCCACCCACACCACCATTTGGCACCACTCCTGGCCCAGACGTGGGTAACACCTTCCCCTTCAGCCCGCCAGTGCGCCTTACCCATCTATTCCCTAACCCAAACCCTTCAATAACCAAAGCCACATCCCCCCACCCACCACCAAATTCCGATAATGGAATAAAAATTTGTTTCCGACGACTCCCCATCGTCACCACTATTTGAAACGAAGAAAGACCATCTTCCTCCCCTCGAACCCAAACTACTACACTACGACTGCCCCCCATGAAGACAACCCAGAAATCGGAGACCTTCTGGTTCCCGTGATGCCACCCGCAATTTGTCCACAATCCATCTTGCTTCATGACCAACTAGCATTACTGCCCGTCTGAGCCCCTATCCCGGCTCGACGATCGATAAACTACGACGCCCAATCGAATCTACCGACGACTTTTCCAGTTCAAAAGACCGACCACCGAGGAACAAAATTCGCCGACGAGATCCAGTTGTCGTCGTTACAGGTAACATAATTAACTCCTAAAAACCCAGAGCATCCTCAAAGAGAAAATATGTTTCCTCTCAACAATATTCTCCATTCTTCATAACATAACTTACATATTCTAAATATGTTTTAAAACATTTATCTGCATAACTTTCCTTTTTGGTGCAAAGGATTTTTTTTTTTTTGTGAATCCTATTTTATTCTTGTAGATTTCATAGGGGAAGATAGAGTAGAGTATGAAAATAATTATTTTATTATGATCTTTGACCAACAATAATCCTTATTATGAAGGATTCAACTACTTTTAAATATGTATCGTAGTAAAGCTCTCAATTTCAACCTTGAAATCCATATCTAAACTATACTATCAATAAAATTCGCCGACGAGATCCAGTTGTCGTCGTTACAGGTAACATAATTAACTCCTAAAAACCCAGAGCATCCTCAAAGAGAAAATATGTTTCCTAAAAAAAAAATAAATAAATAAATAAATATATAAATTTTATTAGATGTCTCCTGCCCATAACCCTCTCAACAAGACACGAACGTGGGATTCGATGGCAAGTCTCTGATAAGACTACCAAACAACTACACTTACAAGCTAAGCTAGGTGGCACCTTCCAGTATGAAAACTAATCAGTTCCAAATAATATATATATTTAAAAAAGACGGCAAAATCCATACGCCAAAAAAAAAAATTAGAAAGCACCAGTTAATCATTCAACCATAAATTCGAAAACAGACCTTGATTAGATTAAGCACGATAATTGGGTTTCCATATCTCTTTGCCAAGTCTTGAAAATGCAGTTTGGTTGCCTCATATGTAGGATCATATCTTTGTACTGAAGTTGAAGAAAAAAACAAGCATCACAAATTACTCCATAAGATAGACACAGAATGATAAACATAGGAATGGAACCCTGCATTTGCACAAAAACATTTTTTTTTTTTTTTTTGATAAATGATTTGCACAAAAATTACTCAAAATACAAAATGTTCTTACAGATTATATCAGGTTTAGGGCTGAATCTTGAAGCTTCTTGTGACCAGAAGAGAGGAATTGAACCCCGCATTTGCACAACAGAACTCATTTTTCCTTTGCAAGACCCAGCTTCTTCATCGAGAACAATTTGTTCAGTTTCAACGTCATTTGCAACTCTTCCCCGATCATTGACCCCCCGTTTCAAATAACTGCATCCATGACAAATAACAAAGCAATGAAACCATTTACATACAATTGTCACACTATTTCCCCAATACACACATCAAATTTCCAAAATTATAGTGTCAACAACAGAATTCATTAAATCATAGTTAGATTGATTCATTCCTCAATGAAAAATTTGTGAAATTTTCTAAGAGAAATACAACATAAGAATATTCTATAGTTGACAAGAAGGGTAATAAATCCTGCCAAGAGTGTCCTAAAATTTATTGTGTTTTACGCTTGATTTCTCCATTCCATTCAAAAGATTTTAACACCAAGTCCATCCCACATCAAAAATGCTATAAGCACTTTGGTAATAAGCCTTTGACCTCTCTCTCAGTGTTTTAAAAGGTGCTAGGCACACCGAGACGATAAGGTTTCCTATACCCTAAGCGTGAGGCGCAAGGCAAGGCGCGCGCCTTACCAATGCGAAGCGCAAGTAGCAGAAGAAAACCAAAATTGTAAAACAACGCTCAAATAGTACACATTAAGTAGTAGAAGAAAACCAAAATTATAAAATAGGCAAACTTTCAACATAACAAATATATATAGAATTCCAAAAATAATAAAGCAAGCTTCACCATTTCAAATAATTGATAAACATAACATTCAATCTTCTAAAAACTAGAAATATAACATCCAATAAAAGATATAAAGTATCACATTCACATCCACCAAAAACCTCAAGTTTAAGTTCAAAACAACTAACCTTCTAGTTTGTAGTTCAAAAAAGAAATAAAAAGCACTTAATCAACAGTTGGAGTAGAAAAATAGGTAAAGCCCATGAAACCCACACCTCGTGCCTCTAAAAAAAATCCTCACCTCAGCGCCTAAGTTGCCTCTTGTGTACTGCGCCTCATCTCGACCTGTTCAAAGCGCAAGGCTATGCCTCATTGCGCCTCGCGCTTAGGCACGTGCCTTTTAAAACACTGCTCTCTCTCTCTCTCTCTCTCTGAGCACTGGACTGGACCAGTAACAAGCAGTCAGTTGCTCAAGAGAAGCTGCCTTAGAAACTATTAAGATTCACTATAAATATTCGATGCACTGAAGCATTCAGGTACGATGACTTTTGGGGAGTATTAAAACACTATCTAAATACATTTCTATAACTCATCTGGTGTACCATTAAGATAATATATATGTATATATGTGTGTGTGTGTGTGTGCGCGTGTGACAAACAACATACAAAGCTAACTCTGTTCATAGTTTCTCATGAAAGAATAAATACTGATTATCACATTTGCCCATTATATACCCAAGCAAATTGATATATAGTACTTCTAACAAACACGCGCACACTATATATATGTGTGTGTGTTTGTGTGTGTGACAAACAACATACAAAGCTAACTCTGTTCATAGTTTCTCATGAAAGAATAAATACTGATCATCACATTTGCCCATTATATACCCAAGCAAATTGATATATAGTACTTCTGACAAACACATGAGAAGGAAATCAAGGAAAACTATACATGTCTTGCATTCATGCAAGATAATGGATTCATTATGTCAACTACAAAACCTTATAATGGCAACAATTAAGTTATAAACAAAAAAACTCCACCCATGTTCTGCTTTGATGTTATCACTTTACATTGCAAGGCTGAGTAAGGAGAATTGACTACAACATCAAGCATTCTAACAATATTACCACCACCACCAACACAAAACAATATATATATATATATATCACAAGCAGCCCAAACCTTGGCTAAAATTGGTTAAAAACTACAAAATAAAAAATGCAGTTTCAGAAACCCTGCTTTTGAGGGATAAGAAGTAGAACGATGCAAAACACAAAGTTCCTGAAGGGGCAGTGGGAGAGGCTGACCTGGTTTGTTGTTCATCCTCCTTCGATCCTTCCCTGAACTTAGCATACAAGAAGAAAAATAAAAAGAACCAAAAATTGCAACATAATGAAAAAGGAGAGTTGGCTTCACAGAAAGAAAGATATGTTTATGGAAATGCATACAAACAGACAGATGTACACAATTCTATATTTACACGTGCAAAAACACAGTACAAAAAAGGAGAAACACTTGTTAGGGACCATTACTCCACACCGACCCACACAACACACAAAATGTAAGCAGTTGCATATTTTGCACACATAACACATTAGTAAATCAGAATTATGCACCTTAAAAGGTACACCAAGACACAGACATGCAAGAAAATAAAAAACACACAAGCCATCTTGGCATGTACACCACATTACCATTAAATAATAAAAAATTGCTTGCACCCACAAAATTACCAGCCATACATTTGTTTAAAGTTACCAGGCATGCATTTTTTTAGTTTATACATGCATTCCACATTTATTAAAAAGTGCAAACAAGAATGAGCAAGCACTCACAGAAGTCCCACCTGACACCTTCTCAAGTGTATGGGCAAAAAATATTTTAAATGTTTTCCTTCTTTCTTTCTGCAAGGACTCTCCCAACCCCTCCTCATCCCATCTGGCAAAGAACTAGAATCATCTACATGAATATATAGAGAAAGATTTCCTATGTTCCCTCAATTTCAGCCACGACGTCATTTTTTTTTTCTTTTTTTATTAGCAGCCACACCATCCTCACTCCCATCAAAACCTCTCTATATGATAATTACTCGTGAATCTCTTGAAGAAAGTGTTTAATAACCAAAGAAGTAAAAGAAAAAACATGTAGTTAGCACATGTATAGCTCCCAACACTACTCCAGGTAAGACTTAAATAATAATAATAATAAACTAAAAAGCTCATTGAAGATTTATTAAAATCTCATAAAACTGAAAGACTTGGATTTATTTTTATTTCTTTTAAAGGTGATATTTTATTGAAATTTAGCATGGAGTGTGCAAGTTTACAAGCCTTTATCTTCATGTTTGCGGATTTACTACCAAAGAAGCACATTAGCCCCTTAAATTAACAAAGAAAAACTGAAGCAATTGAAAGATCGTGTTACTTATTACAAAAATAGTGAGATTAATTGTTGAAATTGAAAGCATTTGCATCTGTAATCATTGTTTTGGGCCTCATACTTATCACTTATTAAACAAAGAATAAAGTGCACATCAAGGTGAATTCAAAATTTGATAAACTGAAGTTAATTGAACTAGCACATACCGTGTCCCTGCAAAATGCCGAGATCGCCTAGAAATCAAAGAAACACTGAAGTCTCGCCCAAAGACTGATAGTCTATGCTGTAACCACCAGATACAACAGAATTCACTAACGAACTTCAGGATACAATCCATTATGCTAAATTGGAACATATTTGACAAAAACATCAAGCAAAAACATATTACTGAGAACTTCTATGAAAAGACATGTTATCTGAGAGCATATTGCACAGGGAAAAGACATTTTTTTTATCGGCGAAGATAATTATGTTAATAACATAAGAAATAAATGAGCTGTTTCGAGTTTCCCCGTTTTGGGGGTTTCATTTTTGTATTCTTTTGGATCGTCTTGATGCTTACTCAATAAAGTTGCTTATTTATCCAAAAACAAAACATAAGAAATAAATGAGTACATAGGGAAATGTAAGATAAGCAATTCACACACACACACCAAAAAAAAACAAAAACAAAAACAAAATTACATGACACAAACTGTTAACCAATCTCTACTGATCAAAAATAATGAAATCCCCTCAGAAGGAGATGAAATCAAAAAACAAAAAGAAGCTATATGACATATCTTATCCCAAATCTCCCATTCATCAATTAAACTTATCATCAAAAATCTAGTATTCCTCTCCAACCAAATCTCCAAAAACATGGCCAGGGCAACACAATTCTTCCAAAGCAACCACGCTTTCTTGTTCATACCAAAATCCCTAAAATCAATCAATAGAATTTGGATGCAAGAGGTAAAACACGAACAACACTTGACGAAGCAAATTAGCCATTTCCACAAGGAATAATTGTATTGACCATTTTTCTCCCTCCCAAGTCCCAACCATATTGAAACTGTAGGGGGGAAATCCCACTTTGATTGGAAAAGAGTTCAACCCATACCAATGAGTTACAATTCTTGTATTTCTTGGGAAAAAAAGAGTTGGTGGCATCGTTTGAGATCATGGCAGAAAGGGTATTCTATAGTCTATAACATTTGAAGCTTGCAAGTGAAGGACTTGGCATTAAAGCAGGATACATCAGTTACTATAGATACATCAGTTAAAATAAAGGTCAAGTATCACTTCTCACTATCAAGAAGATCTCCATACATGGGCCAAACCTCAAGAGAGATTTTTATAGTGAAAACAAATAAAGTTTCAAGACCAACATAATGTTGAAGTGGAGGTGGTAGTGGTGTAGTGGGTTAGGTTTAGTGGAGTAGGTGAGGTGGTAGTGGTGTAGTGGGTTAGGTTTAGTGGAGTAGGTTTAAGTGGGTGAAGTAGGTGGAGAATAGGTGGATTTTAACAGTCCCGCAAACTCAAGGGGGATAGGAACTAACCAACTTGAGTTTGGAGAGAGTAACAAAACAAGAAAATACATAAAAATAAAAGAGGATAAGAGACACTGTATGGTCGTGTCAGACCATTGGTGAAGACACTGGATGGTGGTGTCATAACGTTGTAGAGGACACTGCTATTAAAATATGTGATTATTATTCAAAATAACAGTTTTATTGATTTAAGTCTAAATATTTCATATTTGTCAGACATATTTAACATCTAAATGTGTAGATATATGTTTTTAAGTAATTTAGAAAAAGTGGCCGAATCTTTACGATACATGATTCGATTCGCGATTCAGTATGAGGCTATTTCGATTCACGATACGAATTCTGATTTGACAACTATGGTTGTCGCTATAAATTCAATGGGGGAAAACTTTTCCTTCTTTCTTTTTGTTTTTTCGCTTTTTCGTGGTGATCTAAATCTGGTTTCTTTACATTACCTTCTATGTCTAGGATTCTTATTGTATACCAAGGATTGTTTTTCTTTCACTAGGCTTCCTAACAAAATCAGGGTTCGGGTTAAGCACTCGGCACATTCATGCTTTTTCATACGCACTTTTCTACATTGATTCTGAGATTTGAATCTTAAAATTTGAGCATGGATCATGTATAAATTCTTTTGGCATTCCCTTGTGTAGTAATGTATTTTTTTTTGTTTTTGTTTGTGTCACTTGATATGTGGATTGAGTTGTTTACCTTTCCTGGCAATTAGTTAGAAATTGGATGGTTAGTTTTACACAAGATAAATTCTTATTTTTGTTGCTTCTCTCTCGTGTCCCCCTTTTTTTTTTCTTTTCCTGTTGGGAAAATATCTATTCTAGGACAATGTTGCGAGCTCATCAAGTAGCAATATAAGATCGTCTTTAATAGGGATGGGATTCTCACCATCTCTTGTTGACAAAGTGATTGAAGAAAAGGGTATGTAGTGCACAATTGCAAACTTTAGAATTTTACTTTTCTCTGTTAAACTTCTTTTTTCATCAATAAAATGACTTTATCACCATCTTTAATGATATTGACCAGAAGACTTTCTTTTCAATCTAGGTGAAGACAATGTTGACTTGTTACTGGAGACGCTCTTTGCATATTCTGTGAGTGAATATTTCTGTGTAGTTTAATTTTGGCTTGTTTTAGTTGGCAAATATTTGTAAAATTGTCACTATGTTTCGTCCTCCCTAGCCGTTGTCAAACCGGCTGCAGAGTAGGACAAATGAGGTGCAGCATTTAAACGCCCAACTGGCTCTGCTCCAACGCATGTATAAGGATGCGCGAGCAGAGATAAGTGTGCTGAAAGCAGAAAATAAGGAGCTGAAGCGGAAGGCCACCGTAATGTTCCGATTTGGAGGTCCGCCATATGCTGCAGTGGAGGAGTATGGGGGAGTGATCATGCCCAGTGGAGTGGGAAACACGGAGGCAACACCGGCAAGGACCGCCCAGGACGGAGGCAAGAAGAAAAGACCGGCGGCAGAGTAGAGAAGAAAAATCCCACCTGTGAATGTGGTTGTTTGTTTGTATTTGTTTTTATTTTTATTTTTATTTTTTATTTTTTTTTGTATGTGGAAACATGGTGATCGGGGGGATCCCTGAGATGAATAAAATATGGTTTGGTGTGCAAAGCTATATGGTATGAATGGAATTGGAAAAAGATTAAAAATAATGTGAAAGAAAAATAAAGAAAGAAATAATAAAAATATATTTGAAATCAAAAATGAAAGATGGGGGAAATAAGGAAAGTGGTTTGGAGAAAATAAATAAAAATAAAGGAGTTTGAAATCAAACGGAGGAGAGATGATGATGGTTTTTTTTTTTTTTTAAAAAAAAAATAAGAATAATAATAATAAATAAAATGAAGTGTGGGATAAAGGTGAAGAAAAATTTCGGAAGGTTAAAGTAATAAAAAATAAAAAAAAGAAAAGGGGAGATTCAAAGGTGTTGGCGGGTCCTACCACTAAGGGAAAAAAAAGATGATGGGTGTGCAAAACAGTGTGTGGTTCGTGTCCTTGTCAAAAGGAGGAGTAAAAGAAATATAAAAAAATATGAGTGGGGAACAAGAGTGCGTGTGCAAAACAGTGTGTGGTTCCTGTTTTGTTTTCTCTTTTCTTCTTTATTCTCCTTAAGAGAGAGAGAGATGGTTACATGATGATGAGGATGAAAATTGTTCCTTCTTGAAAATTGTTTTCTCAGGAGATATAGCCCATCTTGTCTGCTGCTGCTCTGCCGAATATGGTAGGTAGCCACAGGTATGGTCCATCTCTTGGATGGAGCTCTCTGCAAACAACAATTGATGAAATCACGAAATTCTCTCGACGCCGTAGGCGGTGCTTGAGGCGGCTGAGTATTGTTGTTTTGACAGCCACAGGTGCATGTCGGGCAGGGTACAATTGTGTTGTTGTAGAAGGATGAGAGTGAAACACAGCAAGTAGGAGTTTTCTGAGCCAGAAATTGCGAATATGTGCACGTAACATTCCAAGTCATCATAGCTTGTGTGACTTTCCTTACATTTTGGGTAACAAATTTGGTGGGTTTGCCAACTTTTGCCGGACCACAAGTATAACCTGGCCCTGGTGCTTTCAAGGTCAAGGTCTTGGGCACCCTCACTGTTTTGTTAGTAGTTCCAGCTCCACCAACACTAATCTGGAATGAGCTCGTAGCATTGGATGGATCTTGCACCCATGAGTTAATTACTCCCCCCTTGCAGCAATTTGCGATCTGCTGGTTGTAAGGAGTTCTTGGCAACAAGTCCACAACTGTTGGATCCTTCTTACAGCAATGTGGAATGTTCCCTTTGAATTTCGAACAATCTCCTTGCTCTGTGGTTTGGCCTCCCACCATGCTCCATAGGGGGGGTAGCGTGACCAGCTGCAAGCTGTGTGGTGTGTTGCTATCACCCACGGTGGACAGAGGGTCCAATTGCAAAGCTGTCTGCTGGGTGCAAAAAGGAGCTATGAATCCTGTGTGTGTGAAACCCATTGTTGGGAAATTTGGATTTGTCCGGCAGGCGGCCATGGCGAGATTGCCGCCCGCCGGTGAAACGAAATTACTAGGTTCTTAACCTCGCTCTGATACCATGTAAAATTTGATGTATGAAAAAATAGAGAGAATGAAATATGTATTGATGATTGATATTATTGATTCATGTATGTTTATTGATATCTATTACAATGATTCATGATTCCTATATATAGAAGAGGGTGAGTGTGTAGTAGGTAAGGAGTAGGTGAAGTGGAGGTGGTAGTGGTGTAGTGGGTTAGGTTTAGTGGAGTAGGTTTAAGTGGGTGAAGTAGGTGGAGAGTAGGTGGATTTTAACAATGTGTTTTTGTGTGTGTACACCATACATATATACAAAAAAGTGGAGCAATCAACCACTATTTTTGTTGCAATAATTTTCTACGTAATCCACAAAATCTGAGGTGAAAACCCATCACAATAACAAAGGAATGATCAACAAAAAGAATCAAATAGTTTAACCCTATGAATTTTCTCTCTAAAACAAAGCAAAGTTGTCATATAAACAACAAACAACTGTTTATGTTTCGGTAATTATCCATTAAATCCACCGCCTCTAAGATGAAAAAAATGTCACATCAACAAAAAACTATGAAGTACCTGCTTAAAATGTCCATGAACCAGAGCAATTGTCCAGATAGTATTATTGCATCTTGATCGTATTGATTCGGTTAGAAAAGCATTCCAAACAAAAATATTCTCATATCTCATCCCTTCCTCGCCCATTGACAGCACATTTTTTTGCAAACTTTGCATAATAGGATATGTATAACTATAGAAAAAATCTTTCGTCAAATCTACACTGGATAAAAGTTTCTTGTACCTGCAGTTTCAGCAAATCACTTATAAGACAAACCAAGATGATTCAAATGCTTAATTATTAAATAAACTATAACATGGAGGCAAGCAATCCACATGTAGAAAAAAATTTATAAATATAAATGAGATTCTAAACCAATTATTAACAACACCGCACAATACAACACTCTCAAAGTTGTATGTGATATCTGCTAACTTAAGTAAATGCAATTATTATATAATAAGAAAATGAGAATATTATGCTAGTTTCAAGAGCAACCTAGGATGTCCATCTACAAAAGCAATCTCTCCATCAATGGACATAAAAAAAAAAACAAAAAAAACTAAAATCCTAAAACTACCTAAAATGAGAAGTATCTTGCTTCACAAGAACTCCATGTTAAATTTTGTTCTAGATAAGGTATATCAATTCTACAAATTTTGAACTGTCACAAATTTTAACCATTTGACTATTAACTCTAAAAGGCTCCGAGAACAGAGAATTAAAACATCACTTTGAAAAATAAATGAAAACTAAGCAACAAAAAGTAATTGGACCACAAAGAAAGTACCTGAGCTCAGTTTTGGAATGAGCAATGTCAGTTTGAACTGAAGCATGAGGAATGGTAATTAACTGGCTCTCATCTATACTATATATTGCATGGCCACATATGCATCCGATTTGCCGACGCTTTGTTACCAGAATTAAGTAATATGATTCCAAAAAATTAATGCACCCTAAAGCACAGAATAACATCCAAAGTCAAACGCCCACAACCCAAAACTTAATTTTAACACCAAATATATATATATATATATATATCAATTAAAGAACCCAAACTTAACATTAAAGCAACCAAAACTGACCAGCAATGCCATAAACCTTTGCAACAAAGGTTAGTCCACCAGTGGCCCGATTGCCTTCGGCAATCCGCTGAAGCAAGCTCTTGACTTCCTGTGGTGAATAAACCACAGGGTCTTCACTGATGTTGAGATCAGACGGTTCCATGCGGTCAATCTTCAACACCCGGAAGAATCTCTTGTTCCGATCACTCCCAATTAGGTAAAACCTCTAAAATATTTAAACAAAACAGCCAAAAATATTAAACCCTCTGTTTGGTTAATGAGAAAACCGAAGAAAATATGAGAGAAAATGCAGAAATTTAGTTTTATGTTGTTTTGTCATCCGATTTTTTACTTATCCTACATTTTCTTCACAAACAAACAGAAGACTAAAACACAAACAGGTAAATCTCTCCTGAATTGAACAAAAAAACACAAAATTTAAACAAAGCAACCAAGAGTACTAAAACCCGTTATTTGGTTATTGAGAAAGCTCTCGAATCTCAATTTTCTATACGTTTTCTCGACAACAAAGCAAAACACTGATAATGAACAAAAAAATCACAAAAAATTAAACAAAGAAACCAAGATTAATAAAACCCACCATTTGGTTATCGAGAAAGCTCTCGAATTTCGATTTTCTCGACCAAAATAAAAATTAAATTGAGAAAATTGCTTACCGCTTTGGTCTCGTAGAGTCTGAATTTCTCGAGGGAATAGGAGCTGGGGTCGGCATCGGCATCGTTGGAAGGGTGAATTTTGGCAGAGAAAGGAGGTGGATTCAAGGAATTGGGCTTGGAATTGTCTGATTTCGCCATGAAAATCGACAAAAAAGGGTTTTTGAATCGTCACTCTCTCAGGAATCGCCCCAGGACATGGTTTGTTTCCGTGCCGGTGTCGAGGTCCCCGTGTTGTATGCTTACTTCCCAAGCACAATTTTTTTTAGTACCAAATTTTATTTGATTTTAAATCATATTTCTCATATTTTAATTTATATTTATTTATATAATAATTTCATATATTTATGTTATTTTGTAAACATAATTTGAAATTTGTACACATAATTTGAAGGGTAAATTACACTGACACCCTCCTAAGGTTTATATTTATTACAGTTCTTCCTCACATTTGGAAAATTACACTGACCCTATGTTAATTTAATTTTATGTATGATGATTATTACGATGAGGGAGAACTGTTATGAAACTTTAAATCTCATGGAGCAATCTGTAATGAAACTTTAAATCTCATGAAGCAATCTGTAATGAAACTTTAAATCTCAGGGAGGGGATGTAATTTTCAAAAGATGAAGGGAAACTGTAATAAACATAAACCTCAGGGGTGTCAACCCTATAGTTTGTGGCTTGTGCCACTTTGATCCCTAACTTTTCAATTATGACACATTTGATCTTAAATTTTAAACCTTGTTTCAAATAAGAACAATTGAAGATATCATTGCTTAATTTCAGTGGCAAAATCGTTAATTTGATAAAATATAAACTAATTTGACAAAAATAAATATCAAAAAAATATTTTTAAATTTTTAAAAATTATTACTACCCACCAAAAATAAAATTATGTAAAATTGATAAATCTTTTAGACTTTTTTTTTTTGTCAAATTAATTTTTATGATGTGTTTAAATGATGATCATGTAATGAGTGGTTGTTAAGATTTTAATGTGTAATCGATATATTTAATATATTAAATATTTTTTGTTTTGGATTTTTTGATTTAATGGATTGGTTTAATAATGATATCAAAGTTGTCGCCATATTTGACTTTTGAAAAAATAAAAACTAATTTAATGAAAATAAAAACAACTACCTATTAAATGATCAGCATCCAAACACATAATAAAAATTAATTTGGTAAAAATAAATAAATATTTAAAAGATTTATCAATTTTACATAATTTTATCTTGGGGTTTTTTTTTAAGGTCCCTGATATTAAGATTGTATAGCATAAAGGACATTCAATATTTTCATAATATCTAAGGTCCCTCAACAATATTTTCATAATGCCTAAGGTCCCTCAACCTTGATCTAGAGAAATTTCAGTCCAGAGAAAATTGGTCCAGAGAAATTTCAGTCCAGAGAAAATTGGTCCAGAGAAATTTCAGACCAAATTTCTCTGGAAAGTCTAATTATTCTCAGAATTTCTCTGGCCCAATTCTTCCTAAAATTTCTCAGCATTTCTCTAATGCATTGGCTGAGTCCAGAGAAATTTTGAATTTCTCTGATCCAATTCTTCTCAGATTTTTCTGGCCCAATCCTTCCTAGAATTTCTCTGATGCATTGACTGGCTGGAGAAGTGGTTGATGGAGAAAATTCAATCCAGAGAATTTCTCTTCAGAAAATTTTTTGAAAATTTCTATGGATTTCGAAATTTCTCTCCAGAGAAATTCTCTGGATTCTCTGTTTGTGTTTTAACCAAATTTCTCTGGATTTCAGAATTTCTCTCTAGAGAAATTCTTATACCAAGGCTTCTAGATCTCAACAGTTACATCCAAGGCTTTAACTTACATCTGGAGAAATGGTCTTTAACTTACATGACTGATAACTTACATTCTCTGTAGTATCATGACTGGATTTCTCTCTAGATGGTCTTTAACTTACATCCAAGGCTTTTAGATCTCAACAGTTGAACCAAAAGGTACAGAGAATAAAAAAAGCATCTAAGATCAAGGCTCTACCATAAATATATATATATATATATATATATAAAATAGAAATTTTGAATAAGCAACAACAAAGAGAAAGAGAGAGAGAGAGACCTGGTGAGAGATAGCGTAACAGTGGAAAGAGAAGTGAGATCGGGAGCGGAAGGAGGAGACTGACACCGGCGGTGGCGATCTATCTTCTTGAGTAGATTTTAGAGCTTCATCGATGCAAACTTTCATCTGTAGAGTTCCAAACTAGGTTGGAGGAAGATAAAGAGGCAACTTTGTTTATAAATCACTCAGAAACCTCTCGCCAACGAAGTCGACTCCGTTTCCCCGGGCCACGAAAATGTCACTACTTTGATTGAGTTCTTCCAAGCAGACGGTAGGTGTAATATAAGGATACGGGGTGAGGGACCTTAGACTACAACAGAACAGATTGTGGACCTAATCCATTACTAAAAGTTGGATTGGGACCTTAGACCGATTTTTCCTTTTATCTTTAGTGGGTAGAAATAATTTTAAAAATTTAAATATATTTTTTTGACATTTATTTTTGTCAAATTAGTTCATATTTTATCAAATTGATAATTTTGTCCTTGAAATTAAGTAATGTATCTTCAATTGTCCTTATTTGAAATAACATTTAAAATTCAGGATTAAATGTGTCACAATTGAAAATGGACCAAAATGATACAAAGTCTCAAACTATAAGAACCGTTAATGTAATTCACTCTAAATTATATTTTAAATATATAATTTTTAAATAATAGCTTTGCTTGATTTGTCTGTAGAGAGATAATTTTGGAGGAAAAAAAATTAAAATTTGTTTGGTTGAAATTTTCTTTTTTAAATTTAAAATCACTTTTCTCTCTATTACATATTAATCGATTAATTTTTCTCTCTCATCTCCCATTCTGTCACATCCTACACATCAATTAATCATTTTTTATCTCACAACCATCTATTCAACTAGAAGAAAAAAAAATTTAAATCATTTTAAATTCCAAAACTCTAAAATTATTTTCAAAATATAGAACCAAACAAATTTTCAAATTTTATAACTCTTTCAAAAAAATATTTTACAAATAAAAACTAAAGGTGGCCATTAGGGGTGTAATTTAGGCCCAACCCATCCAGGCTCATGTTAGGCCGGTCCGCCACCTGGCCACGTGGGCTCCCACCATCTTTCAGGTCTGGCCGAGCCGGCCCACGAACTGAGAAGCGCGACCTAGACCTAGACCTACTCAAATTAGGGCCTAGGGCCTAGGCTCAAGCCCTGGTCGCGGGCTGGGTCTCACGAGCTGTTTTTTTTGGCAAAAAAATAAACGATAAATGACATTATATATAGATTATTTATGAGAGATAAAAAATTAAAAAAAATACATATTAGAGTATTTTAATTAAGATTAATGAGATGTTTAGTTATGTTTTTATGTGGTGGTAGTATTTAAATTTAACTATATATGTATGACTTTTGTTTTTTTTTGTTATGACTAAAAAAATATGAAGTTGTGTAATTTTATTATTTTGAAATGAAATATTACAATCATTGAATTAAATAGATAACATTTATTTAATGAATAATTTTTATTTCAAAATAAAATAAAATATTACAAAAATTAATATCATTAAATAAAATGGATATAGATTATTGATGATAGTAAAACAATTGCATCACTATAAGTCAAGTACATCCCAATTAGGTTGGCACCTATTAGCCTACCAATCATTTGCATTATATTATACCTCAATAATCTAATAAGAACATTACGAAATGAAATAGTGAAAAAAAAATTATTGATCAATCATCGGAGGAGGCAGACAATTCACTCGTGTTGCTAAAGGATATGACATCTAAATTGCTTTGAATTCTTTCATTTTCACTATAATTTTGTCTTCTCGTAAGTGCATGCATATGATCTCTGGATATCATCAATACTTCAACCATTTTGGGTGAAAGTCTATTGCGGTAATCGCTGAATAGCTATTTACCTGCACTAAAAGCTATTTCAGAAGCCACTGTAGAAATAAGAATGGTTAATATATTATGGATTATCTGTGAAATTACAGGTCACATAGATTCATTTTGTTTCCACCAATTCAAAATGGTAAAATCTTCGACATCATCCACTGGTGAGCCTTCCAAATATTGTTGTAGTTTAAAACTATTTACGCTTGTATGTTGATATATTCTTTTACTTTTTATTGTTAAAAAAACACTTAATCTTTCTGTAGTGACCCTCATTCCTCACCTTAGCCTCGGGCATGAGCATTTGTATAATCTTGTTTTGCTAAGTTGCAGTAGTGAATTTTCTTGACTTGTCTTAACTAGAATGAGATTTTTATCTTGGTTTGTACTTATGTGAAATTTACTTGTCGAGTCTTGTTCTTTCTGGTGAGTCTAGTCGAGGTCACCTTAAAGCCAGAACCACCTTGAAACCACTTTGGTTGACCTCTACCTTCGTCCTGACATATTGGCCGAGATGTCATTTTCTAGGTCGAGGTGTATCATCAAGGCCGAGAGGTGTACCATCTGGGTCGAGATGTTAAAATATCAATCAGTTGAAGCTTTTCCATTTCAAGATTGTTCTCCTTCATTGCAACAATTCCAATAGCGTATCGAAATTCCACTGAATACCTGTATGTGTATGCGAGTATATATATGCATTTAGAGAGAGAGAGAGAGAGAGAGAGAGAGAGAATTTTGAATTTCAAGAGAATAAAAGTTGATTAATGAATTTAATTAAGAAATGAGTTACAAAAATTTTGGAAATGACTGATCTGACAAGAAAAATAGATACTGGCAGACCATTTCCAATCATTTATTAAATTTTTTATTTGATTTTAAATTTGAATAAAAATTTGTTTTTGATATGGGTTATTCTAATTTTTTATTAAATTTTTATCAAAAGTTTTTTAAAAAATGATTTTTTCATCTTAAATTTTATTAGTCTCTCCATCTCAAAATATTAGTTCTTTATTTTATTTTTTATTGTTCTAAAATATAAGTTATTTTCAAAAATTAAGGACTAAAATAATATATATTTTTTAAAATATAAGTTATTTTCAAAATATTAGTTCTTTATTTTATTTTTTATTGTTCTAAAATATAAGTTATTTTCAAAAATTAAGGACTAAAATAATATATATTTTTTAAAATATAAGTTATTTTCAAAATATTAGTTCTTTATTTTATTTTTTATTGTTCTAAAATATAAGTTATTTTCAAAAATTAAGGACTAAAATAATATATATTTTTTAAAATATAAGTTATTTTCAAAATATTAGTTCTTTATTTTATTTTTTATTGTTCTAAAATATAAGTTATTTTCAAAAATTAAGGACTAAAATAATATATATTTTTTAAAATATAAGTTATTTTCAAAATATTAGTTCTTTATTTTATTTTTTATTGTTCTAAAATATAAGTTATTTTCAAAAATTAAGGACTAAAATAATATATATTTTTTAAAATATAAGTTATTTTCAAAATATTAGTTCTTTATTTTATTTTTTATTGTTCTAAAATATAAGTTATTTTCAAAAATTAAGGACTAAAATAATATATATTTTTTAAAATATAAGTTATTTTCAAAATATTAGTTCTTTATTTTATTTTTTATTGTTCTAAAATATAAGTTATTTTCAAAAATTAAGGACTAAAATAATATATATTTTTTAAAATATAAGTTATTTTCAAAATATTAGTTCTTTATTTTATTTTTTATTGTTCTAAAATATAAGTTATTTTCAAAAATTAAGGACTAAAATAATATATATTTTTTAAAATATAAGTTATTTTCAAAATATTAGTTCTTTATTTTATTTTTTATTGTTCTAAAATATAAGTTATTTTCAAAAATTAAGGACTAAAATAATATATATTTTTTAAAATATAAGTTATTTTCAAAATATTAGTTCTTTATTTTATTTCAAAAATTAACTGTACTGCTCTCAATAAAATGGTAGAGAATTGTCTAGACTAAAGTATAAACTGCATCCTCTCATTGAGTAACAGTATTACTAATGAGGTTTGTTTCAGTTTTGGTGGCATTTAAAACTTCATGCTGTTGAGCGGAAATGAGAACATTATCCCACCATCCCTTAAGGATGCCTGAAAATCCATTAACAATGAATCTAACTATCTGATGGTCAGAATTATTATTTTGTTTACAAACAGTGGCATATATAATAATCTAATGTATACATTCAAATATCTGATATTCAAAATAACCATCTATATTCCATTCATAAATGGTTTTTCCATGATAAGAGTTCTGGCCATGAAAGAAATCTTCTTCATAAAGAATATCCTATGTTGTAGGTCTATGATAATAATACCTGTGGGAGCCTTGTGAGGCTGTCTTGCTGGTTTGTTTTAGAAATTTGATTTTGTTAACAGATTGCATATCTTACATATAATGAAAATTATTCTGGATTTCATAAATTAATGAAGGTGTAACTATGTCGTCATCATCCTGCTGGATTTCTGGAGTTTGTTGAGTAGACAACATGTTAATGGACTTACTGCCTGGTGCCGATTTTCCTAAATTTAATTCATTCATTTTCTTCAAAAAGGTATCCATAAATTCATTATCCTTTTGAACAGAGTGTAACTTAAAATTAGTTACTTCTAAAGGTGGTTTAATATTTACTGGTTGAAGAGTAGAGACTGGTGGCGGGACCAGTTGACAATTTTTAAAAGTGTCAATGGTTTCCTCGATACGAGTCAATTGTTTTCCTACTGTTTGAAAACATAAATTAGTATAATTATTCTATTTAATGAGTGGTACAATATCTTTTATCTGTAGTGACTCTTTTTGAGCCATTCTGGAAGGAGTTTCCACATTTGCAGTGATGATCAAAGGCTGTTGTCAAACATCACTAGATGTTAACTCTAAAGACTGCAGTGGTGGATAGACAGATACTATGGCTTGACCACTTACTGTTGTCCATGTTCTTTGGATGTTCTCCAGGACATTAATTTGTTGATTTGGTATTATGTCCATGACTGTACTAAATTCATAATACCATTTAGGAAAAGGTCTAAGAATTTGATACTTCTCTAAATGAAAATAATACTAATTTTTTAACTGTTGAAGTTGGTTTCTAATTTCACTTCCTGGTGTAAAATCCATTAAATTTCAAAATTCATATCACTAGCAATTGGGCTCTCAGGCCTTCCGATTTCATATACCCCATGAGGAATTTGGTTGGTGGATATGTGAATACCCTGGATTAGAGTTTCAGGAAGAGGGTCAGGAGAGGACTGACTAGGAGGCCTAGAAGGCATTCCTTGATTTACAGATTCTATGGGTTCAGACATAGAATGTCTAGAGGATTCAGGTAAATCGACTCGATAAGGCAGATTATAGGAGTGATGACTCATACTGAACAAGCTTCGACTAAGAGGTCGTTGAAATTTAAGATAAAAATTACCTCCTTGTGTCTGAATAACATCATATAAGGTTTGTCTGATGATTGGTCTGACTAGTACAACATTATTAATTTGCCATCTTTTTGGAAAAGTAATATTGTTCCAAGGAATCATTTTAGGAACAGCTACCTGTAGACGTCCCCGAACGCTCCCGGGAGGGTGAGTCCCGTTCTGTTCATTTGGGGTCACTACAGCTCAGGACTCTCAAATTGTCACGGTTCTAAATCTGAACCAAAGAGTCCAAATCCGGCAAATCGTTTTGAGAAAACAGATTTTGAAAGAAGTGCCAAACATGGACTGCTTTGCCAGATACAGAGTCGCCACCTAAATATTTTAAAATGGGGGAATTTAGGAAACCCTGACTCGGTGCCAAAAGGCCACGCGTCCGTCATCACCAAAGTTGCCTCGGCTCGGGAACTTGGGTACGATTGGGAAAGGTCACTTCGTGAGCACCCCCGCTCGCCCGATCAAAGAACCGGCCTCTACTAACATGATATGTTGTTTTTGAAAACACATGTGCTCTTATTCCGA
>NW_021025237.1:2101374-2117808 GCF_004153795.1 Camellia sinensis
AACAAAGAGAGAGATATAAAACCACAATTTAATTATGTGGTTCCTATTGAGACATTAATCTTAACAAAGTTTTTTTTGGCCCCCCCTTGGTTTTTTTTTCCCCCCCTTTTTGTTTTTTTTAAGCCCTGTTTTTTGGGCCCATGCCCTTTTTTTTGGAACTTGGTTTTAAAAAAAAAATGCTTTTTAATTTTGGGGCTGGCCTGTTGCTTCTGTCCCTTTTTTTCATTCCCATGTGCCAATTTAGAATGGCATGCTTTTTGTATAAGGCTGTAAGCCAAATTTTCCATGTACTAATTCTGCTTTCACGGAGAAATTGCCAATGCATCGGCTGTGTCCATTTACCTTGTTTTCGGGGCTATTTTCCCCCTCATTTGTGCCTACTGATTTTTTGGCATATTTGCAATGTCATATTCGCATGTCTTTTGCGCCCATGTCGTGCAAATTAGAGTGGGCAATTTTCGATGCCTGGGGTTCAGTTCTCGGTTTGCGGTGCACGCGTGCACGCATTTCGAGTTGGTCTTGTTTTTCATCTGAATGCCTCCTAGTGTGAAGTGTGGCTGAGGCTCCTCTCAATGTTGGTGTAGAGCCCAGTATTGCATTGCGTATGCCATTTCATCCATAGCATTGGTGTATGCTCGGGTTGTGGTATTACCTGCGTGTAGCGTGTATGCCATTCCAATAACATTGTGTATGTTAGGATGTATCTTAGTTGCATTTCATGCATGTCATGCATATTGCATCGCGTTCGGGATGCGAGTTAGCCCGGGCACGGGAAAGCGAGTAGCATTTTTCGTACTGTCGGCGAGTGACGGAATGTTATCTCATTCCCCAGTCGCCGACACTCGGATTATCCATGATGGAGTTTAGGGTGTTTTGTTGGGTTTTCATGTGCAATTCATTTCATATTGAGTTATGCAATTCGAACTCCTCGGCCATCATGCCTCGGTATGCGTGATGGATGGCAGGCGAGGATCGAGGCTGCATGATATTTTGTGAAATACATTGCTATGGCCCTTTTCCTGCTCTCTGTTGCAGCAAAAATGAAGAATCCAGTAACTTTTTCGGGGCTTTGGCACGGCATTTCAAGAGACAGGTGCAAACAGAGGCTAATCGGGGCTATCAGTGGATTTCCGCGCGAAGCAGACCTAAAACATACATCATTCATCAGAAGCAAGGGCAGTCCCTGGCTTGCACGTCCAGTTTTACAGCTTTCCTAGTTTAATTTGTAAATTATAATAGGAAGTTGTACATATTTGGACTGTAATATTGGGACTGTACTATTCTTTCATTTGGACCTGTATATTTATTCGGACCCTCTGCGTGGAGGACAATAAGCTGTAAATAAGTGTGCGTGTGTGTGTTGTATGTCTTCCAAACCCACGTCTTTCTCCTTTTATTTAATCCGCCTTACGATGGTTAGATTAGGGCATGTTTGCAGATTTAGGCATGAACGGTATGGATAGCATGTTTTGCATTCATATTCATCTGTTTTGCATGCACGGCGGGCTGCGGCGCATCAATACTAAATGCATTGTAATTTTAAATTCCAATTGAATACATGTAGCTGTGCATTCCATTATGCCATGTTTAGAATAGCCGAGCCTGCCTAAATAGTTTGCATTTTTGCGATGTGTGGCATAGGCATTTCTGTATACTTAGGATCAATGCCAATGATTTCTTATATAGCTTTCTGTTTTTGGCTTGGAGTCTTGGTAAGTTTATGCTTTAGCATCCTGACATGCGTGTGAGTGACTGCATGAATAGGCATGCTTACATGGAGGCTATAGTGCGCTTATGTGATATAACTGCCTGAATGCCTGTGGGTGAAGGTTGGGTTATTTGGATTGGGACAAATCATCAACTGTGAGTTTAAGCCACTAGATAGTGGCAAACATCTTTTCTAAGCCACCCAGGGTGGCAAAATCTGCATTTTAAGGCCCTACCTGGCGGGTAGCACAACCAAACCATTTTTCAAACAAACAAACATGATAAAATGTTTTGCTCGCAATTCAGGCGACTCAGTCTATACTTGTATGCTGTGCGGCATCACATAGTTAACCTAGGGCTAATAACTTTTTTTTTTTTGGATTATGATCATTACTCATTTCTTAATCAATATTTATAGGAACTGATAGTATACAAATGAAAGAAAATAGAGATAAGAGAAGAAGAATATAATTGAATGGCTTAATCACTATGTATGATTAGCCTTATATATATATATTGAATTGAGGAGGTTACAATTTAGGAAGGTAGAATAACAATAAAATCAAATATAAGAAAATATGCCTAAAATCCTATAATCACACAATATATGGGATTCACCCAATATATGGGATTCCCATATTCCAACACTTCCCCTCAAGCTGGTTCAAAATATTCACTAATCTCAATTTGACAATGGAAGACTGTAACAAGGTTGGACCAACCGATTTGGTGAACATATCAGCAAGTTGTTCCAATGAAGAGGCAAATGATGGACTTATAACATTCGTCCTAACCTTTTCCCTAATAAAATGAATGTCTACTTCTATGTGTTTTATCCTCTCATGGAGATCTCCAAAGTGCTCTCTTGTTGATTTCTAGGGTTTTTTTATTTTGAACTTCTAAACCCAGTTACATCAATGGAATTTCATACCATACCTCTTTTCTTCTACTCTTTATTTTCCATCTTAACAACCTCCAAAGCACTCGACACCATTACTAAAACTCAGTTCATTACAGTTGATAGTAACACCACCATAGTTTCACCTAGTGAAAGCTTTGAAATGGGGTTTTTCAAGCCTGGCAATTCCAACAATCGCTATTTGGGAATATGGTACAAGAAAATTTCCACTGGAACTGTGGTATGGGTTGCCAACATAGAAATTAAAACATATTGGTTAAAGTTGGTTTTCATTCCTTTTGAACTTCCACAACCTTTCAGTTTTGAAAACCAATTACAACCTTTAAAAGGTTATGGTCCGTATTCCTTCCCAAGTGAAAAAGGTGAAAAAAGAAGAACACTGCCATTTTATTTTCTAAATCCTCTCAAGGAAAAACATAAGGCACCAAATGGGAAAGGATTAGAAGGCAATAACATAATCAATAACAAAGAGTTCATTGATAATCACGCTTCCGTTTAACCGTTCATCAATGGATTCAGGTATGTCATTTTGTCTTGATTTCTTGATAATACACATGGTAAATGATCCAAAGTGTAAGGTTTATGTTCTGAAATTTATGTTAACAAAACTAGCATGCAAGAATGGTCCTAAATGCAAGATAAAGAAGCAATTCACAACTGCTGCCCTCAAACAGATTAAGGCCCTTCAACAAAGTTGAAGAGGGGCCCAAAACATGATCTTTTGCAGTTCTGAAAATCGTCCAAAAACAAAAACAGGTATGGCTAAGCTCTGATGCAAGAAATGGGCCAAAAGGTGGCCAAAGAAGCAAGTGGAGGTTGTTGGCCTTAAACACAAAGAGGCCCTTCGACAACATTGAAGAGGAGCCAAAAATAATACACTTTACAGTTGATGGCCGGACCCAAAACAGTATGCACACAAGCCAAAAATATCATGCAAGATATGGCCAAAAAAGAGAGATATAACACAAAGTATATAAATGATGCCTCAAACAGTGAAATACCCTCAATGAAACATGAAGAAGAAGCCAAAATAAGACTTTTTTCAGTTCTGAAAATCGCCCAAAAACAGAAGCATAGTAGGCTAATAAATCATGCAAAAATGGGGACCAAAAGAGAGATATAACACAAAGTGTATAAAATATGCCTCAAACCATGAAAGACCCTCAATGAAACATGAAGAGAAGGCCAAAGTAAGACTTTTTTTAGTTCTGAAAATCATCCAAAAATGGAAGCACAATAAGCTAATAAACTATGCAAAAATGGGGACCAAAGATGGATGTAAAGACTAGTGGCACATGGAGGTCCCAAACTGTGATGAGCCCTTCTTTAATGTTGAAGAGGGGCTCAAAATAAGCCTATCTACAGTTTACATCATGCTCCAAAACAGATCACATATAGGCTAAAAATATCATGCAAGAAAATGGCATTCAAGGAGGATAATGAAGAAAGTGCATCAAGAGGGTCTCAAAAAGTGAGAGGCCCTTAAGAAAAAGTAAAAAAGAGCTCAAAATAAGGCCACTTTCAGTTAGGGCCGGAGCTCAAAACAGCAAGCATATATGGCTAAGAAAAGTTGCAAAAATAAGCCCCCGGATACAGATCTTTTTGGGGGACAACAGCTATACAGCTGTAAAGTACACATTGCAAGGATCATGACCGGCCACTTTTTGGAGTTGCAGATGGCCGAGTGGGGGAAAAGGAGCCAATTTTTTCCCCAAAAGCTGTCCCCCGGATACAGATCTTTTTGGGGGACAACAGCTATACAGCTGTAAAGTACACATTGCAAGGATCATGACCGGCCACTTTTTGGAGTTGCAGATGGCCGAGTGGGGGAAAAGGAGCCAATTTTTTCCCCAAAAGCTGTCCCCCGGATACAGATCTTTTTGGGGGACAACAGCTATACAGCTGTAAAGTACACATTGCAAGGATCATGACCGGCCACTTTTTGGAGTTGCAGATGGCCGAGTGGGGGAAAAGGAGCCAATTTTTCCCCCAAAAGCTGTCCCCCGGATACAGATCTTTTTGGGGGACAACAGCTATACAGCTGTAAAGTACACATTGCAAGGATCATGACCGGCCACTTTTTGGAGTTGCAGATGGCCGGCCAGCCAAGGGTCAAAAAGGTCAACAAGACTTTCTGGCCGGCCACCACAAATTGGTGTCCTCCCATATGTTCTCAACACAACCCTATGGTTCAAATTTGGAAACAGTGAAACAGGAGAGAAAACAAGCCATTTTTAGGGGGGGTCAAAAGGGTCAGGTGGAATTACTGGCCGGCCACCAACTTTTGCTGTCCTCCCATGTGTGTACAACACAAATATGTGGTTAAAAGTTCAAGAAAATGGCTCAAGATTGTTCAACATTGGCTCGGAAGTGAGAAAAAACGGGCGTCAGAGGGTGCCGGAGGAATATAACTGGTTGCTGCTACAATTGCTAGCCTCCCACCCTTCTACAGCCTTCCTGGTGATGAAACAGAGGTACCTGCCAAAAATGAACGAAAATCGATGCAAAACGAAATTGCCTGTTAAACACCGAAAGTGGCATTCGACCACGAAGTGGGTCTCTCAGACCTCAGTGTCCCTCAAAAGGGAGTAAATAAGGAGTATACCCAAAATCAGAGCAAACGGAGATGGTTAGGCGGTCCCAAACCGAGGCACACGGCCAACAGTCCCGAAAAACCGAAAACCGGGCTCCGAAATGGGCAAAACGGCCTATAGCCACAAAATGTAGCCCACGTATATTAATTAGTGAGAGATGGTCTACGGGACCTCTCTCTCCCCTCAGGAAAAGAAACAGAGAAAACCGAGTCTGGTTCGCAAACCGAGGCAAGGCACAAAAGAGTAGCTTCAAGAAGTTTTTATCCATGTTTTGGTATGCATAGGGTCTGATTTTGGTTGTCTTTGTCATCCATAACTTGCTTTGTACAGCTACCATGCAATCTAGCTTGTGGGCTTTGAGTTTTGAACTCCCTAGCATGCATTACTTGGCTCATTTTAGTGATTTGGAGTCACTTACCATGTCATTTCAGTCCATATGGCATGCTCGCTTACTTACATTTGATGCTCCTTTGATGCCTTAAAGAGTTGCTATTTTATGCTCCATGTTTGGATTATCGTGTATGCCATCATGTGTAGGCCATTTAGATGCCATCTAAGTGGGTTTTGGGGCTTATTTTGGCATGATATGATTCTGTTTTGCATTGAATAATCCATGCCATGTTTGGTTGTGATAGGTGTAGAGCAATGCTCCCTTTTGTAGCTTTGAATACCCTTTGTTTTGGGCCCGTTTCTTAGCATGTTTTGGCCTTGTTCCATGCATGCTCTAACCTTGTTTTGGTCTGCCTTGGGACTGTTTTAAGTCCTCTTGGCCCTTTGGGGCTTGGTTGATATGGTCATGGCTTGAAACCCTCGGCTAGCCTCAAGTTTTTGGGACTCCCTTGCATGCTTTACTTGGGTAGTTTGATTGGTTTGGCACCACTCTTAATATGATTTCAGAGCTTAGCATGCTTGTCCTATGTCCATATTAGTCTCTTTTAAATGTGTTAAGAGTTGCCTCTTTTATGCCTTAGATGATAGGCCTTTGTGCATGCATGTTTGCATATCTATTCCATGCTTTTGTTGCATCATATTGGCCACTGATTTTGGCATGCTTGAGAACTACCCATGTTAGTGTAAGTCCATCTCACCATGTTGTTGCATGCTTGTTTCATGTTGCATGTTGTTGCATACTATAAATGTCCACATGTTTAGGTTGTATGCCTATTGCATATTGCATGTTAACATGCTCATGTTGCATCAGATTTGTTGCGCACTTGAGTTATTTGCCTGCTTGCTTGCTTGCCTAGGTTGCATTGCATTGTTCGTGCATTCCTTGCCTCTTGATCAATCATGATAGAGGTTGGGGCCCTTGATGTGTTTTGTGCATTTTATTTGATATTGAGTTGCACACTTGGCACCTTGGACCGTTATGCATTGAAATGCGTGATTGGTGGCCCGAGGGTCGAAAACCATACTCCTTTGAGTCTCAAACATGATGAGGAGGGTGGTGGTGCAAACATTGCTTTGAAATGCATTGCCATGTCTTGTCTGTCCTCTGTTGCAGCAAACCAGTATTCTGCAGGAAGAAATGGCCGGTCGGCAACTTTCAGTGCCGGCCGACTATCAATACCCAGCCGGTGATCTAATTTTTGGTCGATGACCATAATTCCATGGCCGGTGGTGCTCCCTCTTGGTCGGTGGCCTCCCACAACTCTCAGGGAGTATTTTAGAAGCAATTTAGAAACTTGTGCAGTCTTCAGAAGAGGAAAACAGTGCAAACAGAGGCAGCATGAGCATGGCGATGGATTTCCGGGCGGAGCTGAGCATGCATGCATTTATCCCTCTTCCCGAGGCTGCTTTACCGCTTTATTAGCTTAGTTAATTTTCTTAACTAGTTAAGTGGTCTGTAATAATTAATTAGTTAGAGTAGTTAATTATTTATTTGGTTTGTACTATTCTTTCGGTCCCTCGAGACGGCGCAATTGTGTAATAAGCGTGCGTGTGTGTGATGCATGTCTTCCAACCTCCGCTTCTTTCTCCCTTTTACTTAATTGCTTACGATGGTTAGTTCTAGGGCACGTTTCAATTAGCATCCTTATGCTATGTATGTTTGCATCATTCATCTGTATTGCATGCACCGGGCTCGGCGCATCATACTAACTACATTGTATTTAAATTCCAACTTGAATACATGTATCGAATTGTTGCATCTCATATGGCACCTTAGATTAGCCGAGCCTATTCTAGTTGCATTTTGCCTGCGATGCATTCGCTATTTTCTAACATGGACTTGGATCATACATTTGATTACTGACATGTTCATTATTTTGGCTCGGAGTATACTGTGAGTATTTGTGCTTTAGCATCTTGCATGCATGTGGGTGTTAACATGATAGCATGCTTGCCATGAGGCTATCTGCTTATGTGATATAACTACCTGAATGCCTGTGGGTGAAGGTTGGATTACTCGAATTGGACCAATTAATTGAAATCCGTGTTTTAGCCTACTTGCGAGTAGCAAACCTCAAACCATTTTCCAAACAAACAGATGTGATGCTTTGTTCCAAATTAGGCAATCTAGTCTATACTTGTGTGTTGTGTGCATCACATAGTAATTCTAGCTAATTAACCGGAATAAGAGCACATAATGTTTTCAAAACTCGATATCATGGTTAGTAGAGGCTGATCTTTGATCGGGCGAGCGGGGGTGCTCATAGCTGACCTTCCCTAATCGTACCCAAGTTCCCGAGCCGAGGCAACTTTGGTGATGACGGACACGTGGCCTTAGGCAACAAGTCAGGGTTTCCTAAATTCCCCCAAAATAAATATTTAGGTGGCGACTCTGTATCTGGCAAAGCAGTCCTTGTTTGGCACTTCTTTCTTAAAAATCTGTTTTCCAAAATGATTTGCCGGATTTGGACTATTTGGTGATTTATCAGTCTCACATCACACATTGTGAGATTTGATTCAGAACCGTGACATATTGAGTCCAAACTGTGGAAAAGCATAAGCCCTCAAGGGCGCGTCCACAGTTTCTGGCGACTCTGCTGGGGAGTTAGAGAACTTGACTCGAACTCATGATATCTTGTTTTGACTACACTCATGTGTTTCTTTGCACTACATGTGCATTGGTGTGCCTAGGGCACCGTGTTTTCTATCTACTATTCCTGAACGGTTTGCTGGAGCCTCACTTTGAGAAGCGTGCCATAAGGCTGACCGGTTACGGGCTCTGCCACGATGGGAACACAAACCCCGATTTTCACCGGGGCACCCTTTTTGACCATTCAACCTAGTGCATATTCGGAATCCATAGTGACCATTCCAAGCTAGGACAGGTTGCTTACCCGATTGTAGGTTGTTTGAAACCGTTGTGTGCGTAGTGAAACCCTAGCTCCTGACAAAATAGGACAGGGAAACCCTAACCCAACATAGGGGTGTTTTGGGCTTTCATTTGTTTGCTCTGTGCTTTTAGAGTGTGTCTCTACAGGGAATGCACGTATCAGTTTGCAAGTCTGAGTATCAGGCCTGAAGGCACCAGTATTTGGGAATCAGTTTTACCCGAGGGTATCAGTTTACAGGCAGAATTTTGGGCAGAATTCAGTAAAGAGTACAATCATTCAGCTATGCTCAAATCTATTCTGGTGAAATTGGGCTGAGATGCTGCTTGTTTTCTCTTTTGCTAGGTAGACCTAGAACTATAGCTTCAGAAGGCTCCAATATCCCCCGAGTACACCGGACTTGTATTGATAGACTTTGTCAGGTTAGAGATTCAGTTCAAGGGCAAATCAGTGTTCCTTCGCCAGAGGCAGGGTAAAAAGGCCAGTCAGGCACAGATCACCAGTTCAACAGTGTCCATCTCAGCGATCATTATCCACCTCACCTGTGCACAGTTGGGGCTGAGATATCTGCTTCCACCTCAGAGAGGGAATACAAACCTGTCCAGTAAAATCCGCAGTTTTCAGTTAATATGGAGGACATAATGCGTCAGCTCCAAGACACCATGTAGGCTATGCAACAGGATGCTGTCAGCCAGGCAGAAGTGGCTGCACGTCAAGCAGAAGTAATAGCCCAACAGGCAGAGTTAATTGCCAGGCTGCAACAGCAAACCAGAGCATCTGCTTCACACCAAGCCCCTCCTCCACCAGGAGTTCCAGCACTCGAGGAGGCACCAAATGCCCAGGGAGATACAGACATTCTGACAGGGCCGGCTCCGCCCTTAATCCTACCCTAATTATCCAAAACACCCACCAACCTGCCAGATTCCCCCTTTGAGGTCGAGGTGGACCCCACAGCATTGAAAGTGAGCAAGCTTGAAAAGCTGTTCAAAAAATTTCAGGGCGTCAAGTCCATCCCGGACATTGAGAATGGGTATACTGATGCGGCCGTGACGCTGCCAGACCGCTTTAAAATGCCACATATTGACCGCTTTGACGGTTTCGGGGATCCTATGGTGCATTTACGACTGTTTTCAGAAGCTTTCTTTATTCGGCCAAACCCTGTCGGGTGTGGCGGCCATATGGTACACAAAACTGGAAGACGATGTTAAGAGGAATTGGGATGAGATGGCTGAGGCTTTTGTCGCTTAGTACTCCTATAATACACAGATGAAGATCACAACCTGTGATTTCAAGACGACTAGGCAGGAGCCTAAGGAGAGTTTTTCTGACTTCGTAACCCAGTGGAGGGCCAACGCCTCAATGATGACCACTAGGCCCACTGACAAAGATTAGATTCAGATGATTGTGCGCACTCTCCAGCCCAAGCTTATGCAGAAAATGATTGTTCTCCCCTTCCCCACCTTCTCAGATTTACATGAGATAGGGGTACAAATTGAGGATGCTATGAAGCAGGGCCTCATTGACCAGGAGAAGGAGCAGCCTAGGAGGGCTTTTTCCCGTAGTTCGAATGCGACCACCAGTGGTGATGCAGCTGCAAGATCTTCTGAAGTGGGCATGGTCACCACCACTGTATCAAAAATAGCTACCCCAGTCACCGGTGCGTCCGGAAGTAGCTCACAAAAAACCAAATATCCACCTCGAGTTAAGAGGGTTTTTACCCCACTTTATATGCCTGTGTCAAAGGCTCTAGAGGCCTTACTCCGGAAGGGATATCTGAAACCATTGGAACAACGGCCTCTACCCGATCCTATCCCTCCAAAGCATGACCATACTGAATACTGTGCCTACCATCAACAAACCGATCATGACATTGATAGTTGCTTTCGTCTTCGCCATGATGTACAAGATCTGTTTGACAACAACGTCATCGCCACACCAGTCTCTCAAGGTCTATCGGCACTGGATCGATGAACGTGGGGGATAATGTGATGTGATCGGGGGGATGAACCACCTATGGGTGGCACTCAGTTTACTTCAGGTGTGGCGTATGGCACGCACTGTTTTGAGCATTCGCGAACGCTGGTTTTTGTACGTTCTGGCTTGGGTATTGAGTCAGTTCTGTTGTTTTGTTTGGAGTCTGTCTCTTCGTTTTGAGTCAATCTTTTCATACTGAGTCAGTTAGGGTCTGTCTTGTCGTATCGAGTCAGTCCTGCTGTATAGGAGTCGAGTGATTCTGGGAATGTTACCTCGGATGTCACCATTTTGTTTTGTGTTTGTCTTTTTGCTTTCTTTTGAGTCTGTTTCTGCCTTGGAGCTAGTTATGCCAACAGATCTGAATGAAACAGCAGTGATTTTCACATTCTTGTGTTTTGCTTCTACCTTGCGCCAGTTGTGCCAGAAGTTTGAATAAAACGACAGTGCATTTCACCTGCTCTTTTGTGCCTTTAAGTCATTGTATTGACCTAAGTTTTTTAAAACGTTTTGAACAATATGTTGAAAACAAAGAGGAAGGAATTCCTCGAGATTTGCAAAAATTTGATCAAGTGAGAGAAAGAGAGGCGTGCTAAGCCCTTAATGAATGAGATCATGTTTGTTAATATGTGTACTGAGAAGGATCCTGACTTGATCCAGATTGGTTCTACACTGTCTTCAGCGCGAGCGATTAGTCGCTTTCTTAAAATTTTTCAAAAAATGTTTTGTGCGGCCCTACGAAGACCTGTGTGGAATCGCTCTTGAAATCGTGCAGCTCAGGATCACTCTCAGCCTCGAGACTCAACCCCTTTGCTTCCAAACCTTGAACCTCAATTCAGAATGTTCAGCGGTCAACCACAATGTAAGGCTTGCGTGGCCGGATCAGAAGTAGCCCATGAACTAGGGGCGAGAATATCAGATGTGATCAAAGGAAGCTTGCGAAGCTAGATCAAAAGTAGCCCTTGAACTAGGGGCAAAAATGTTAGATGCGCTTGTAGAGTCAAAGATGAGTCTTTTCTGTAAACCAAGGAAGACTAGCAAGAATGCGAAATCCCAGAAGGGGGGAAAGAAGAAAGTATTGCTGAAGGACAACCAAGTTCCTATCCACAACACTAGGGGCAAATTCACCCTCCATTGGATGGACTTCTACATTATCAGCAAACAGCAGCCATTCTCTTGGATTCAAATGGCTTCGAGATCTTAAACCATTTGACATGGACAAAGCTACACTTTTATCCTTGAGAGGCTCGCTGGGCCGAAAACCCGGAAGGGCGACCCAGGCAAAAATTAGAGCAAGAAAAAGAAGAAAAAGAACAAAAAATAAGCAAAGAATGAAAAAGAAAAGAAAAGAAATGAAAATAATTGAAAAGAAAAGAAGAACAAAGCTCGCAAGGTTGAAAACCCAGAAAGAGCGGCCTTGGCAAAAGTTAGAGCACAAAAGGAGAGGTTAAATACCCGAGTGTACCTTAACCCCCGAACTATGTAAGGCTTGATTCTCATGTTTGGGATATGTAGGCAACTTCATTATGAAGTCCAGCCATAAAACACTTCAAATTCAACTGTCCTATTTATGAGTTTGAACGGGTCATCTTTGTCATTTTTATATCGAAGAGTTCAGTTGCGACCTTCACCATGAGAACTGGTTACAGTGTGCTGCGGCGCTATCCAAACAAGGGGCAACTTTCCGTTGCCATATAGTGCTGCAGTGCTATTCGAACAAGGGGCAACTTTACGTTGCCACGCAGTAGCCTTCAGACAGGGGGCAATTTTCCATTGTTTTTGGATCTGAGGTTGTGCATCTCAAGAGTAAGTTCCGTGTTGGTCGAACAGTGGCCATTTGCAAAAATAGTTTTTGAGAATTTTTAATGAAGCTGACTAATTTTCTCAAAAATTATTCCATTTTTCCAAAATTGGACCATTTCTTGGACCCAAAAAGGAAAATTTTCAGTCCTCATAACCTAACTTGCATGATTTTAAATCAGAAAATTGAACAAGCATGTTAATCTAACTCTCATGTTGGTCAAAATTGTTTTAGCAGAACGTCAAAAACAAAAAATGGTCAAAATAATGAACTAGGGGCACAGTTAAGTCAGGTGTTCTGTCTCTTCCCCATTGTCAACATACTTGCCAAAAAGGGCACCGTATCTGCCAAAAAAGGGCACAACAGAAACTAACAGCAAAATGCCGAAAGTTCTCTCATCTTCCGAGCAGCGAGGTATCAAGCTGAGTGCGAAGCACGAACTAGAATGGAGTAGGATATTCCATTACCTCATCTGGACAGATCTAATCACGTCCAAACTCCCCAGTAGAGCATCGTCAACCAATGTTAATTACAGATCTGTTGCACATCCAGCCGCATCACAACCCCTTTGTAGGGGAAGTTCACTGTTGTGAGCAGAAGAAAGAGAATCTAGCAGAATGCTAGGGCAAGATCCCGCAATTTCTTGTTTATCCATCAACCACCCAGGGCAGAGATAAAAAAATGAGAGAATGAAGAATAGAGAGACGTGCACTGAGCGAAAAAGTGAGGAAAAGGTCTTTTTCAGAGAAAAAAGGAGCCTGAGGGCCGAGTGATGTGAGAATCACAAATGAGAAAGGGTGGGAAACAATGCCTAGAGAAACAGGCTCCCTATGCACGTCTGAGTGTCGTGTTCTTTTGTTTTATCTCGATTCTTGTTTTGAGTCGATTCGAGGGTTACTCGATGTGTTTAGGTTGTTTACCTTTGTTTTCCGTTGTTGAGTCGTAGTGCGCAGTGTTCAGTCATAGGCTCTATACCCCAATCAAGAGCTCATCTCTCAATTTCAAAAATAAAATTGTTTTGCGCTTCAAGTGCCGTGCCGTTCTCCACATCTGTGCGAAACAAGATTCTTTCTTTCGTAAAATCGCAGGGTTCAACCCTGGTTATACGGGAACAGTAAAACCAGGTCCTATATGAAGCTATATAGGTTCCAGACTGCAAAGCAAAAGAAAAGAGGAAATGTCGAGCATCTGAGTTTGTTTTAACTTCAGTAAGTTCCGAGATTGCATTCCGTGTGTACCTTTTTACGTCTTGCCAATGCTCCAAAGTATGAGTGTGCCTCTACCTCAAGCTCAAAATCAAGTCTGCTTCAAGCCAGAATGGCGATCAGAAGTGCTCTCCCTGAGTACCATTCCCTGCCACAGGCATCTTGGCTATGTTCACAATGAGTTCCTAGGAGACCAACTGCGACGATGGAACTAAAGTTCGAATGGCTGTTGCCTAGAACGCAAAGGTTCGGGATTTCGAAGACTAAAGTTTGGTTTAAATACCCAGAGGCGTGTCCTCGGCTTGAAATCTGTATGGAAGCCCCATAGGTTGAGATAGCGTGTATGTACCTATATTCTGGATACTGAACCAACCTAGTCTGTCACCCCGTTGGAGAATAGGGAAAGTTGTGAATATGATCAAGAAGAAAGGCAACATCCAAAGTGTTCTACGTGAAGAACCCTTGTCAGCATTTCAGAGCCTTTGTACTGTCAGTTGAAGGTAAGTGTTCGAAGAGCACGAGGGGATATCCCCATCATAGTAGGGCGGTTCATCGCCACTCACCTCGTAAGGTGCTTTCTAAAGCGCCGCTAGGTTTGTTTATTTCATTCCTTAAACATCATGCATTGTATTGCATTGTACCTATCAAGTTTCTTTCTCATTCATGCACGATATTGTCTGTACGGTGCATTTGAAACTGGCACAACCAGGCGATATTGCATGTACGGTTCATTTAAAGAAGTTCCGTTTAAGATCTTTCACTTAGTGTATCAATCACACTTTATTTACTTTAGTGTATCCACCACACTTCATTCATTTAGTGTATCAATCACACTTCACTCACTTCGTTCATTTAGTGTATCAATCACACTTCACTCACTTCATTCATTTAGTGTATCAATCACACTTCACTCTCTTCGTTTGCTTCGTGTATCCATCACACGTTCACTTTATTGTATCTATCACTATATTCACTTTTGTGTATCTGTCGCACATGCTTACTCAATCCGTGTATCTATCACACCTCGTTCACTTTTATGTATCTATCGCACATGTTCGTGAGAATTGCATAATTCTCTTACCTTCATTCTGCATTGTAATGTAGTTTGGTTTTTAGCTTGCTTAAAACTGTTGCATATTATGCTTTGTTACAGCTTTCTTTGCATGGTCATAAGTTATGCTCGACTTTGTGCATGTTCTTTGCATTTTGCCCCTGCTTACTGGCACATATCTTGCTATCTTGCATGCTTGTCTAAGTCTTCGGCGTTGTCAAAAATGGGTCGTCTCTGGGTATTGACATTCACTCCTGTCATTGTTATGACTTTCGAGTTCTGTCAACGAGGGGCAACTATAGACACCCCATTTTTGACCATCGTCAAGACTTGGACGCCACCGTTTAAACACTAGGTGATCATCCATGTTCGTGTTTGTCTAGAGTTCTCGGAAGTTTCGGTTGCGCGCCTTGTTTCAAGACCTCTCGACTTGTTTGTTTTGTGCTTGGTTGTGCACCAAACACTTGTGTTTTTGCCTCTGAGGGCAGGGAATGGCTTGTTGGCCATCCCCACGCCTCACCGGCCTTGGCTTGAGGCCACCGGCCCTGTTTTCATGCTATCGACCAAAGATTTTGGTCGGTCGGCAATGTTTTTGGTCGGCCGGCCATTTTTGTTGGTCAATCGACCATATTTTCCAGCCGACCCCTGTTCATCTGCTTTATGCAGATATTTAGTGCCAGCTGGCACAGTTGGCATGCACAATTCACCCCCACCATACACGTGTATAGAGGGATTTGCCTCTTGGGTTAGCTTCTCTTAGAAGCTTTAGAATTGAACCTCTATGAGAGTAGAGCCCCTCCTCCCTCCTCTAAGGTTCAGAGGATTAGGGTTAGAAGTTTTTTATCTATCTGTCTCTATATCTCCCTCTCTTTGGATTTGTGTGTGTATCTTGTGCTCAAAAGGTGTTTTTGTTCTTAGTTTTGCACTAAGACACCTAGTGTTATACTATACTTTGGAACTGAGGTCCCTTGAGGCTGATTTTGGGGTTCTTGGTTTGATTTGAACTCAGAAATTTGCTGGGGTGGTGTTCTTGAAGAGGTTCTTCAAGGGTAAGAAACTTACCTCTTTATTCCCCATTTTTGCAAAAGATTTTGACCTATCTTGCTTATTGTTTTAGGCTCAGCTATAAACTAATAAAAGTTCTGATTTTGTGGATTTTAGAACTTTGTTTAAGGTCACTTTGAGGTTTGGGGTTGTCTCCCCCCTCTAAGGCCTTGTTAGGCCTTGTTTTGGGCCATCCATTTTGGCCATTGTGTTGGTCTTTGCATTACCTCTCTACCACTGAAATCCAGAGGATTTTCAGTGGTGGAGAGGTGGTTTTGAGGTCCCAAATGGGAGAGGGTCATCCCCTCTCCAAGTTGTCTTTGATGCTTGCATAAATGGCTTGTGTCGTAGCATGTTTGCCTAGCTTGTTTTAGCTCCATTTCAGTATGTATTAGGTGTTATTTTGCCATGATATAGCACTGTTTTAAGTTGGTTTAGACATGCCATGTATGCTCCATACACTTGTCTTGTAATCCCATGTTTTGGCCTAACATGCATCATGTTGTAACATGTCTTCCTAGCATGATTTTGGCTTAGCTTCAAGAAGTTTTTATCCATGTTTTGGTATGCTTGAGGTCTGATTTTGGTTGTCAGGGTCATCCATGACTGCTTTGTATAGCTACCATGCAATCTAGCTTGTAGGCTTTGAGTTTTGAACCCCCTAGGCATGCATTACTTGGCTTATTTCAGTGATTTGGAGTCACTTACCACGCCATTTTAGTCCATGTCGCATACTTGTTTACTTACATTTGATGCTCCTTTAATGCCTTAAAGAGTTGTTATTTTATGCTCCATGTTTGGACCATTGTGTATGCCTTCATGCTTAGACCATTTAGATGCCATCTAAGTGGGTTTTGGGGCTTA